>JAUZNJ010017043.1:5000-17421 GCA_034780135.1 Jordanella pulchra
AATAGCCTGATAGAATCTGCTCTAGCTTATTATATTATCTCAAAATAAAGATCAAAAAGACTTTTTGGCTAGGCATAGGAGGGAAATGTTGTTAGATGGACAATTTTTGCAGTACAAGTCGGTTTCTGCTCCAACAGCAGCTCTGTCAGAAAAAACTCACTGACACCGTCAAACTGTAGCAGCCTGTTCTAAAGGGGCGCCACATCGAATGCTCTGTGAAACTTTTTTAGTGTTATTCGATGCTCTGCGCAACAATGCTCTGCTAAACAACAAACAAGTGAAGTGCAGTCCTTATAGCACAGAGGGGCAGGTAGCTTGGTACTGTTTTCATGTAGAACATGCATGTCAGCCATTTATTTTCATTACTTGTGTCCATGTAAGTGTAGCTATTGTGGAAACAGAAGTGCATCATCAAAAATGTCACTCGCTTAATTTTTTCTCTCGTTATCTAGCTCACTATACAAGCCTAGCCTAGCTTCTGTTGTGAATTTTAGCCCAAAGTATTGCAGGTCTGCAGATAAAACAGCCATTGTTGTTTTCGGTCTAGGTTTACAAAGTCGACTGCATACTCCAAAAAGAAATGTGTTACGAAAAATGCTGTGTCAGAGTATCCAAACTGTGGAGAAAAAAAGCCGTCTCATTGTAACAGAGAAAATCTAGATGATTTAGTTCAATGCTTGATCCAAGTTCAATTCAAGCTTAGTAAGAAAGAACCAATCAGAGGCGGTTTGGAACAATATAGAAGATATGCATATAAAGACAAAAAAAACCAAAAAAACAGTCAACTATTTTTTAACATAAAGAAAAAATCCCAGAGATAAAAACCCTTAAACATCTATTGCTTTAGTCATAATTTCTAATGATCAGCAAGGTTTTCTCATTTAGCTTTTACAAACATGCAATATAAAAAGAGAATTTTTTACTCAAATAAAATATTGCATCATGCTCTAACATGAGATTCAAGCATGATGGAATAATTTATTTAAGTAAAAATAAAAACGTTCAAGCATTTAATCATAAGTGATTTTAGAAATTCCTGCATCTCTAACTGCATTCAGGGTAAACCAACAACATGATGCGTTTTTCATATTTTGGACATTCTACCTGCCACTTTTGGGATAAGTTTTTTGAATGAAGCTATACTTCTACAAAGAAATTTGAAGGTACCCTGGAAAAGTTAGTTCTTGTAGGTGAAAAGTAAAACGTGACAACGCCAAAAGTTATGGGGCATTTCTTTAAACCTAAAACAACCATAAGACATCTTCAGAAAAATAGATGCCCTGTAAAATCTTTTTGCACACTAATCACAAAATAAAAACCCTTTAAAATTAACCATAATGTGAATGGGCAATACTATTTGTTCACCTTTTTGCTTAAACAAAACAGTCTTCAAGCCAGTGGATGAGTTTATATGTGGCCCACACATCACTGCTCCCAGTAGAATAAAACCTACATAATGCATGAAGTTCTTATCTCAGCCATAATAGTTTCTATTATAAAAGTTATTCGGAGCCATTAGAGATTTTAAAGGACACACCTGTCAGCTATCAAACCAGTCTGCAGCCCACATACTCAAAGAGTCATGCAAGATGTATGAGAGAGTTGGTGAGGGGGTGTATGAGTGTGTCCTCGTTACACCATCAAAGGCTTTTGGTAACTGCCGCAAGGCTCCACCATCGGCAATCCGAGAAAGGAGCTGGCTTCCTCTCCAATTATGATTTCCCCACCTCGACTGAGGGTCAGGTGGTCCTTTCTCAATAAGGACGGAAGGAGGAAAGTGGCAGAACGGAACGGGAAAGAAAAACTTAGTCGATTGCAGCCATTTGTGGAAATGAAAGGGAATTTCTAATATAGTCTTGGCGGTGAGTAGTGAACTGACTTGGATTGCGAGTTGCTCATTTTAGGTTGGCTGAATAGTAACTGTGACTGCAATGCTGTCTGTTGGACAAGAATACAGTTACTGTTCCAAAAACAATCATTTCTAGACACAGAAAAACACACTCAAGATGTTTCTCATTTTACTAAGAATGAAATTTAACATAATTTAAAAACCTTAATTTTTGTTTGCCTGTCTCTTGAAATGTCTTCCTCTTTCAGCTGCATGTTTTCTGGACATTTGATTTGTGTTTAATTTCTCACTTTAAGTCAAAAGTAAAAGGACTGAACCTTTGTAGACACAGCATAATTTGGTGATGGACATAAGACTGCTTATTTCTTTACAAAGGCTTCTATCTTTCCATTGAGGCTGCACAACTTGGAGAAAAAAAAAAACAATAATCATACTCTTTCAAACACTGAACATTCCTGCATTTTGCATTTCAGTATGAACTGAAAAGAAATTCTGAGACTTTCTTTTTGTGACTTTCTAAGTGTCAACATCAAATCCATGCACATTTCTAACTCTGGTGGAAAAGCACACCTCCACAAACCTTAGGGACAATGTGTAAGTTTTTACTGTAAAATATCTTTAAAATAGCCTTTTCATTTGACCCCATACGACTAAAATGTTGTTTGAAGAGCAAACTGACACCTGAGTAGTTCAGCACAGATGCACCTACAAGCCTGCGGCTGATTTTCCTGAATCTACTTTGGGTTGGAAGTTCACACGCTGTTCGGTGGACGCAACGTAAATGGGTCAGACCTAGCAATTAATTGAAGCGTTATATTTAAGATGGTGAATATTCAGAAGTGAACAGCATCCATCTCAACTCGGACACCAATGGCAGGTGAAAAAAGTAAAAAAAAAAAAAAAAAAACAAAAAAAAAAAAAAAAAAAAAAAAAGAACTTAAGTAGAGTAAGAGCGCGAGCTACAAGAACGAGCAGAAGAGTGCTGCTGTTCTGTGTTGTGGCCACAGGCGGCAGTACCACTAGAAACTCTGTAATACCAGCCCAGCTCGCTACTGAATGAGGTCAGAACTCTGTACAGACCAGGAAAGTTCTTCTATTTAAAACCTAATCCCTCAAGTTCTTATGGACCTTGCTTCTTGATTCTTGCTTTGATGTATGGTCATGCTGGAACAGGAAGAGGTCATCTCAAAACTCTTCCAAAAAAAGGAGGTGCAAAACTTGACTAAAATGTCTTGGTATGCTAAAACTTGAAGAGTTAAATTCATTAAAACTAAGCGACTGGACCAGACTAAACCTGAGAGCTACAAAGCATCACTCTGGCTTGCCAGGTCAATAATTTCCTTCTCCACAGAACACATCTCTGCTGCTCTAGAGTCCAGCACTCACAACTAAAGCATTGAAGGAAATCAAATCAAATTTGAAGTGCACTTAGTAATATAGCACAAAGATGCAGTGGCTTAGCCATAAAAACCCTAGTTTGAAGGCCACAAGAAGTTTGGAGGTACAGAGCCCGTCTGCAACACCACACTCCAGATTAAACTGGTAACTGCTTCACATTCTTGTTCTCATCCACTGTCTCCCCTTATTGATTCAAGATGGCTAATTACTTTAGTATCATTCTTAAAACACTTCTAAAATGTTTTAGGATGTAATTAAGGTGCATGCATTGTGTTTTTATTATTTGCACAAGTGGTACCAGGATAGTGATATCAAATATTACTCTGGTTTTCCTGTTTGGTTGTTTTTTCAGTTTTATTACCAATGTAGTTTTCCTTTTAATGTTTCTATAATAAAGCTCTTGATTTCTCTATGTCACTGTTCTATCAATGCCTTACCTGACCACTATCCCTGTAGCACATCTGTCAGCCACTGATGGCATAATACTTTAAATGTCTTATTTTGTGATGTTTTGCAAGGCTATCCCTACAGCTTCTGACAGTTGCTGCTTATTTTAAAAGGTTAGTCACCTCAGTTTTCTCTCAACAGGTAAAACACATGCCCTCTGTCGTTGAAGTCAATAGACTGATTTTCTCAAACTCCAAAATGTCATTTTGTTCTGCAGAACATTCAAAGTGGTTGTACCATCTATGGCAAATGTTGTAAAATGGCTCATGTAAAATCTTTGGCTTCAAAATGAAATGTTTTGCTTTTATTTCCTTTTTCTATACCCACAGGCAGTCTGATAGGGGGGACCAATATTTTTTGAGGCTTTTAACATTAATAATTTTTTGAATGTATTAATGTTAAAAGACACACCTGAGCTGAAACAACTTTAAAGATTTGATCTTAAAAGTTCCAGATGGAAATAAAAAAATAAAAACTGAAATGTGCATCTCTCACCTCATAACAAATGATGTGAAATCCAACAATGTTCAATATAAATCACAAGAAACAGACCCAAAACCCTACAGGAGATATATGAAAACATGTTCTTTGCGTAAAGATAACAATAAAAACAAACAACAGCAACAATACGATATGTGTAAGTCAACTATTTCAACCTTTATTTGGTTTGGCGGCAACAACAAAACCAAAGCCTTTGACACAGTTTCAAAATAAAAAAATATATATATCGTGTAATTTAACAAACTCACCTTCTACTCAAGACAGTAGCAGCCTATAGTTTTTAACACAAATAGATGCATGAACAATGCCTTCTTTAATCTCTTTTTGAGAGGTGAGGGTCACAGCAGAGTAAAAACAAATTACTCACACTTTACATATATTATTCCCATATACAGTATTTTGTGTAAATATTTATAAACCACTTTATAAATAAATATCTATCACCCTCTAGTTTATACTCTTGTGCAAATGTTCCTATGAATGCACTTTAATTTTAGAGGACTTGTTTACATCAAGATACAGTTTTTGACTTCCTATCACTGCAGTTTGGCCAGTGCCAAACAGAAACATTTAATTATTTTGTTTCTTTTAGATATTCACCAAATGGCTCATTTAAATATTCTATAAACCCTGCAAAAGAAAAAAAAACACTCTAAGGTAAGAATAATTAGCAAATGTAGTCCCATAAATGCAACTTCAAAAATGAAAACCGGCAATTCTGTTATGTCGGAGCAAACCAGCTATATTAGGACATTTTAAAAGATAGTTTTACTTTTATGTTTTCTGAGCTTTTTCACATTGTGATGATTATATGGGATCATTTGCTCTAGTTCATCTAATTTTCACCTAAAATCCATCTGCACTAAGAAAAAAAAACTAAACAAAAACATAACCCCCTAAAGTCAGTTGACTTGATTTTTTTGATGTTTCCCTTTTTTATTCTTCACATTGACCAGACAGCATAGCTACAGAAGGGAAATCTACTACAGATGGATACAGAGAGAACTCGATTTATTAAAAATCAACTTCATTCTCTCATTTTTCAAGTGATCGTTATTGTAGTTCTCGCAAAGTCACCCTTAAATATATACAGAGAACGAAGGAAGGTATGGTTTTAAAAATGCAGCATTTCATGTCTATTTCCTACAAAACATTTTAGGCACATGAGCAGAATAATTCGTACTGGAAAACAACTGCATGAAAGACTTATAGTAGCAACTCAGGATCAAACATCTAAATGTTAGACAGAGATGAAAGTGGTGGAGCACATCTTTAATCGACAAGAATCAGGAATGTTGTCATTTAAAATTATGGTTTACAAAATCTTGGCTAAAAACAAAGTCACACTTCTAAGGTGAAGAAAAGGATTAAGTCTGACTTCTAACTGCTTTTTAACTTAATTTTGTATGCAGAAGGTCTTTCGCCTCCCTAGAGGTCAGAAACCACCTGCTGCAGCTTTAAATCAAGGACTACGCTGCTTGAGCTGCACAGAACAGCAATGGGTGACCCACAGTCTTAAAGGGATTGATATGCTCTGTTGTCTGCATCTTATAACAAACAACTTTCAAAAAGAGCCAAACATTGCGTGTGAGCTCAGTGGTCAAAATGTTTTAAATAAAACTTGTCTTTTATTGAATGTATCAATTATTCTTTGCCAGGAATCGACTGATCAGAGCAAAAACAAAACAAAACAAAAAACACAGAATATTTTTGTTCTTTCTAGAAAAATGAGAACAAATTTTATTGCAAATTTTCACAAAATTGATTGCAAGTTGTCACCTGTATGCAGGCCCTCTGCAAGACTTTCAATCCACTGATGAACCATTTTGACAAAGACAATTATTGTTTGGGAGGGATATCAGTTTATACACTAACTTTAGCTAATGTATGATTGCGACATCAAAGGAAAGGGATTTATAACATGTCTTTAAATTTATTGGCAAAATACCTCTAAATGAAATCTGGCTTTAGACATCATCCAGCTATTAAATGGGATACACAACAATTAAAGACTGTAAAAATACCATTAAAGTCAGGGCTTTGTCAGCAATCAGCCAAGAGGCTGATTAAAATTTTCGAGGAGCTGCATAGATTTCCAGCTTGGGTGGGTCAATCTGTTTGCAGTCTGGACTTTATATAAAAGAGGAAAGAAGAACGTTCTTGATGGTAAAAAAGCAACAAAAAGTTGTGTTTACAGACTACAAACAACAATGTAGGGCAAAGGGCAAACGGAGGAAGCATGAGCCATTGTAAGAAGAGACCAGGATTGAATGTTTGCCCATGAGCAAAACCCACTGTGTGGAAGGACACGTTATCTCAAATTCCCCATACAAACAATTGATGACAGATGGTAGCATCATGCTGAGGGGAAGCCTTTCTTCTGTAGGGGCAGTAAAGCTCTTTACAGCTTAGGGACAGACGGATGGAGCTAAATACAGGAATATAATCAAGTTGAGGAGGGAAAGGATTTTAGACTTGGGGCATTTCACCTACTAGAAGGTCAGAGACCCGAAACAGGAAGCCAGACCTACATTGAAATGCTACCAAATGATTTTTCTAATGGTTTAAAGGCCCAGCAAGACCAGACCTCAACTCAATAGAGATTCTGTGGCCTGAATTAAATGATGATGTTTAGAGACACTCTCCTTTTCAAGAAGACTGGGCCTCTAACTGTGTAAGGCTGATAGAGACAAACCATAAAAGATATGCACTTCTAATTGCAGCAAATGGTTACTCTACAAAGCATTGACTCGGGAGGCCTGAGTACAAATGCACTCAACACTTCAAACTGTGTTTCATATTTCCTCCATTCCACCATGATGCACTCCGTTGAATTGGTTAATCCAGTAAACTACACTCAAATTAACGGCTGTAACACTATGAAATATGAGAAAAGGTTGAGGGGCAGAAATATTTTCACTGTTCACAATAGTCTGTATCAGTGAACAAACTGTGAAAAAACAGTCATGAAGGTAAATGAAGTGAAAGCAAAGATGAATTTTAGTCTTTAGGAACTTACCAGTATCAAATTCAACATTGGACAGTTCAGTAAAGCACTCCTAATTTTAACAACCTAATGAGCAACATGAAATTAGTTTTAGCTTGTTTTCCTTTTCACCAACCTTGCAGATAAAAATATGGGAGCTTATTTTGATGTTTTATGCATCTTTTCCTACTTATTGTAATAAACTAGTGCTGGTAAAACACTCAGAAAGTTATTAAGAGGACTACTCAAGTCCATTTTTAAAATCTACAACCATCTTTAACACAGTGAAAGTCACTCAAACACCCAAAAAAGGTTACACCAGCCTACAGTCCTTGTTTTTAGAAAAAATATATATTTCTTTACCTCATAATAAAAATGATGGAAATAAATTAGATGTATTTAAAAATCAATAAACATGTTAAGGCGCTAATCTCAACAGTCAGACCAGTGCTAGTTGAAGGAAAAAACTATTTGGCAAACCAACTAACACTAACATCTTTAATTTATCTTCTACATAAAATAGAGAATGAATTTCCTCAATGAATAAATAAATAAGTATAAAAAGTGTACTGTAATATCCCTCAGCAGCTGTTGCAATGGTTACTTTCAGTATTTTATAATGTCAAATATTAATACAGGACTTTATATTGTATTTTGGGCATTAATAAATTACCATGACAAAGACAAATTATGAAAACCTCTAAAGTACAAATAAAAGTTTGACAGGTAATAAGGTCACATTAGACATCAGATGACATATAATCTTACATTTTGTAGTTTTGCTTTCCTACTTGGCAGAAAGCATTAGTTTTAATGTAAAGGCCTGTGTAAGCCTCTGTGATGCAGTATAATAAAATCTATCACAGAAAGCCCATCTCTCATTAATATTCTCTGTCTAGACACTGTATCCGTCTCCTTGAAAAGCCCAGTCAACATTTTTTTTTCTTAGCAAGCCACATTATTAGATTCACCTGAACCCTTGACAAAACACCAGCCTCTTTTCATTTCTTCCACTGAAAATTAACAACTTAAGAGGAATTTCTATCCCATTAGTAAAGCAGTCTCTCAGATGGAGCACGAGTTTGCTCTTTTTCTTGGTTTGGGCTCCCCAAAATCCTTTTCATCTGCACCACAGTGGCTGAAAGAGCACATAGTCTGCGAAAGTCTGCGCATGCCCAAGCGAAACACACTGTTCGACAAGCTGTAGATGACACAGTTGCAAAAGCTATTGCTAATAGCCAGCCAGGTGGTGATGAAGGACAAGGCAGGGATATCTAACACATGGGAACTCTCTAGAAGAAAGTAGATAATGTAAGGAAGCCAAAGCATATAGAAAACACTTGTGATACGGAACAACACCATCGCATAGCGTCGATCTGGTCCATGTCCTCCATGGTGCCCACCACCGTTCCCCTCCCCGGGCTCCATCTCCTGGCTGGGGAACCGTGCTCTCCGTTCACTGATCTCCCTGTTGTGTTGTTGGCAGATACGAAAGATGTGGTAATAGGTAAAACAGACAACAAGAGCGGCTGGTGCATAAAGAAAGCACACCACAAAGCCTGTGAATATGGCCGAGGTGGGCCAAGAATGAGCGCACCATTCAAATATATCCCCATGATATCCTGGCTTACCCCAACCAAAGAAAGAGGGCAAGAAAACCAGGCTCGAATAGACCCAAATGAGGGCGATGCAACCTCGCAGCCGGCATGGTGTCACTAGTTGGTTGTACGATAGCGGTTTAGTTATGGCTAGGTAGCGATCCACACTGATGCAGGCCAAACAGGCCATTGAGACACTCTTCAGAACAGAGATGACGTAGCTGAAAACCTGGCAGGTGATTGGTTCCTGGACGCCGGCCGGGTAGTGTAGCAGAGACAAGGTGGGCACAAGGCAACTGAGACCAACCAACAAGTCAGCGTAGGCCATAGTCTGGATGAAGTAGCTTGTGGTGTAGTGATGCAGCAGAGGGGCACAGTGAAACACAAAGATCACCGTCAGGTTACCCACAATAATGAGAACCGTCAAAAGCACAATGACGACAGTCTCCAAAATACAAGCCTCCACACCTTCCTTAAACCCCCATCCTAAAGGACAGGAGTGGTTGGAGACCCTACCACGAAGTACATCCTCATTACTGCTGTTGGCAGTGAGCATGGGATCGGTCGTCAGTTCAGAGTGGTTCATTTTCTTGCTGTAGGTGAGTCAGATGTGTGATTTGCCACTCATAAGGAAGTTGACTTGAAAGTGGAGAACTATCCCTTTGGTTCTTCACTTCTCAGTTCAAAAAACATATTATTCTCTTAAGCACACTCATGCCTTTGCTTAGCGTACCCTTACATAGCTGTGCCTCTATCAGTTGAACACCGACAGGATGAAAATCAGTACAGGCTTTTTCGACAGCATGGCAACTCGTTTGCCTCTTCTTTTAAATCATACATGACTGGTAATAGCAGTTCTTGGACATCTTTCGGATAGGAGAAAGGATTTCACCTAATGTGGAGTATTATTAGTCCCCGCTACCAGCACTGATCAATGAGTCGAGTTTCCCTGCTGGTTTAGAGTCCGGGTCCGCGGCCTCTTTGCATGAATTTAATGAGAGCTGCCACCAGGAGGCTGGGGATTTTGAGCCTTCTCCACAGGGGCACAAAGCAAAGATGATGAGCGGAAGGAAACCACACAAAGTAACAGGACAAAACTCTAAACAATGCCTTCCCCTGTCGATACTCTTCCACAGAAAAAAAGGCTTATGAGGGATTATTAAGGAACCTTATATGCAATAGAAAGTTTCAACTTGTGGCAAGTGATAGAACAGGAGTCCTTTATTTTGGTGGTCCTCTTGTCAGCGTCTGGAGCCCATGTATGCCCAGCTATTGTCTAAATCAAAACACAGACAGGCTACAATAACAGGGGGATGTCCACAGGAGATAATATCACAGCTCTTTCAGCTCATATGGCTGTGTGGGGACAATCTGTTTATAAGGCATCTCTAGAATTTGGTCAGACAAAGCATGAAAAACATATCCCTCATTCAGAAAAAGGCTTAAATCCAAAAGTACAAGCTTGACTCTCAGTTTTACTGGACTGCAAGTTGCAAATGCAAAATAAAAAGCGTAAACATCCAGGAACTGATAAATGTGTTAAATGTCAGAATCCCATGCAGGTGGGTGAAAGGACACTCTAGGAGCAACGAGAGGCCAGCTGACAAACTCAGTGCTCCACTCACTTCCACTCCTCAGCAATCCCTGTGGCCACACATGCAGAGAGGGGTTTCAGGATCAATCAGCGGTCCCTCCAGGTATCCAATAAACTTGTTACTGACATATTACCTTTTGCTCAAGTGCTTGATGCAACCATAGCTTTTCTAACTACTCCTCTAAAGAGTGCATTCAAGTTGAAAAATGTACATGATCCTTTGCCTTTGTCTTTTAATCCACGTTTGGTACATCTTTCACTCTGACCAAAACCCTGGAAGATCAACAAAACAAGGGGGTCCACTCTAGCCGCAAAACAAGACAAAGTCCCAGCTGGAGTCCCAGGTTATAGCGCTGTCTTTTGCAAAAAGCCCCCTTTGCCTCAGCCAACAATGCAATCTATGTTTTAGGGGTTTTTTTAAACGGATACATCCTTGGATCCTGGAATAGAGGAAATGAGAAAGCAAAGCATTTATCCAAAGAAAAAAGCAAAATAAAAAGGATGACTGCACTGATGGAGATGAGTTAAAACTGCAGCGAGGGAAGAGAGGGGACGAAGAGTCCCTCAGCCCTGGTGCAGTGAGGAGAGATGCTGTGACTGGCTTACACTTGCCTCCCTCCCTACACAATCTCTCTTGCTCGCTCACTCAAGTCTCTCTCTCTTTTCACACACACACACACACACCCAAACAAAGCCCTCCCTCCTTCTCCCAGATCACCCCGCCTTCTCCCCTCCTGGCTGCACCTGAGGCTCCCTGAAACATTATCCCATCTCTCAGACTGGCTGTTTCCCCAGAGGTAAATTTAGATACATTTCCTATTTACATATCACTTATCACTCTCAGTCCATTTTCTATTAACTACCCCCCACTCCTTTACTCCACCTCTTTTTCCATCTTTTGCTACTGCAACCTAGCAGGTTCAAATCTTAAATTACCCAATTCTAATGTTAATAACAAAATAAAAAGTACAGAAAAAAAATGTCTAATCCAATCGCAAACCTAAACTATTTGTACCGTTTCATTTAACTGTCATCTAAGAAAAATCACAGCCTGACTGAAGGTCCTTTAAGTTACTTCCTTCACACCACATTTAACCAAAACGTTAGCAAAGATATGTCTGCCCCTTGGTAACAGTTACCAGGCACTTTGGCCAGTTGGGAGGATCCTCTGGCCAGAAGATGATAAAAAGGATAAAGTGGAAGCAAATTGGCTAAGCACAGGGACAGATGGAGAAAAAGAACATTAAGGACTGGAAACCATACCTTAACTGGGCATATTTTGGTTTTAAGTGCAACAATTAACAACTAGAATGCAATCAATTAGAACAAAATATTACAATTTGAAAATGGTCTATTTAAAAGGAATCCATGGATTTTGTTTTATTGTTTTTTTTTCATGTAATAATTTTGTACTTTAGAAAAACTGGCTCCTTCTGCATGAATTACTATATCAGCACAGCATTGGATGAGGTGTTGCTGTTATAGTGGCCTTAAGCTTGTCTGCACCTTTAGCTCTGACTTATGTCATCTTCCTTCAGACAATAGTTAATAGATTACATTTCGAGTTTATGTCAAGAATACTCTACTTGATCTGTAAGCATGGTGATGCACGATAATCAAACCAGTTGGTAGAGCTGGCAGACAGGAAGGACGCAGAGTTTTTCTGAAAAATTAACAAATGAAAGCAGCATCTAGAAGAATATATCAAGTACTGCAGTTTTTATTCTTAAATGAACAATAATATTATAGTATTAGTGCAATAGTACTCAGTATAGCAAATGGCAACTCTACCCACGGCAAACAACTTCACTGATTGATAAAATAGGCTCCTTTAACCAATAGTGCAACCAAGAGACAGTTCTAGATAAAGCTACAGTGAGACTTCCTGTCTGTACACTAAAGTTGCTGTTTTAATGTTAATTCCCATCTATTACACTTGCTGTGTCCATTTAGTGATATATATATATATATATATACCGTGTTTCCCCGAAAGTAAGACAGTGTCTTACTTTCTTTTTATCCCCAAAAGCCCCACTATGTCTTACTTT
>JAUZNJ010017054.1:0-17421 GCA_034780135.1 Jordanella pulchra
ATATATAGGGGAGACCTGGGCAAGTTGCAATATATGTTGTACTTTTGCAGAGATGGTTTGGATAAGACAAACTCGATTTTTATACAATAACCTGTCTGTTAGATAGCCGAAACCATTTCAAGCTGAGAAAAGAGAGCAGACTTTTTTCACAATTTGCATCTTACTACAAAGAGTCGAATGTTGCAACTGACCCCAGCAAGCAGACAGTTGCATAATTGTTTGGGGATGTTTGCAACATGTTACAAATACATTATATTTCACTGTTGATGAAGGGATTATTATTGCTATATATTCTATATTGTTATTTTTAAAATATGTTATAATGATATTACAATGTAATATTTCTGCTTTGATCGGATAGCTGTCATATATCTGTGCAGATGAGAAGGCCTATTTATTTATAAAATGGCATGGACACAGACACATGTATGCATGCATCCTGTGTCTCATCTGATCTGATGAAGTCTGTATTGTTATAAGAAAAACTAATTGAAAAATGTTTACAATACTGTTATGTGGTCAGTTTTATATCACTGGAGTCAGAGGCACTGCCTTTGACTCTTGAAGTTAAACTATTAACTGATATTATTAGTTTAAGGTTGTGGTCCAACGGTTTTGTTTGTTTTACTTCCTGCTTTAATCTTTTTTTTATCATTTTTTCATAAAATTGTTTCCATCAACATTTTAATATTTTAATAAAATGACTGACTAACTTGGGTTGCTTTAAAAAAAAACTATAGGAATATTACGGATTTACCTATATTTAAAAGGGCAGAGCAACATACCTTACTGCATATGCCTGCAAGAGAGTTTAGCTCGATAATCCTGGTGTATTTTGAGCGCCTTTTGTGGCCAACATTTTAGGATCTCAGAAAAGCCTGTTGGTTGGTGATGAAAGCGGTGACAGCACAGTGTCCCTCTGACAGCTCCGCCCCTCTCTGCGCCGCTCCCCTCCTCTCGGTGCTGCTGTCACTTCAGGGAAACGCTCACTGGAGGTGGCAGCACTTTTTAAGTTTTAAGCTCAGCTAAAGCCCACAGGCTCTCCTCTCTTCCCCAAGGGATCGGCTCCAAGGGTCAGACATGGCGGAGACAGGAGGTGCAAGTGCATACGGAGCTGCACTGGCCGGAGGAGGCTTTGACTTCTACAAGTTTGTCCGACAGCCGCAAACCATCGTGCGGCTCCTCAGCTGGGTGAGTTAGTGCGCTGGTTGAGGGGCTTAGGTTTAAGGTGGTCTGTGAGAACAATAATAGGTTACAACGTTTAATAAAAATCAAACAAACTGTAAAGTTAAAGTAGTTGCGTCTCCAGCAGGTGTCGTGTTTCTTGCAGCTGTTTGGTGGCAGATAAACACTGAGAACAAAAAGCGAAAATATCTCACTTCCGCGAGGAACAAATAATCTGAACACATCTTTCAAACTCTGACTTTAACTCTACCCTCTTTATATGTTATTCAGTGCGGTTACTTTGATTAGCTTCTGGGGAAATGTAAGGGAAATCGTGTTGGTAGTTTTTCTATCTTGACCACATGCTGTGCTTTGTTAATTTATTGGAAATTCCTTAAAATCTTAATAAGAGAGAATTTATATCCATCTGCTGCGTGCAGGGCCTGATTCAAGAGGTTAGGGCCTCCTGGGCCAAATTTGGTGCCCAACCCATTCAGGTTTCTCTTTCTGTAAACAGGTTATAGTAGATAAATATGTAGCTATGCACCCTGTTCAGTGTTTTTATATTATCATAAAAAATGTACCCGGTATTTTAAACAAAAAAGCTGTTAGCTGATTTTTTGTTGCAATTCTATCAGTAAAATGGAGCATAAACAAATTGGGAGGTGTGCAGCACGTGGTTAAAGCTTGCTGTTTTCATGTCACACAAGAATTAGGTTTGAGAAGAGGCTGACGTTCTTGTTTTCAAATAGTTGTGTTTCAGTTACTGCACCCACTCAGATCAGGCCCTGAATGTGACCATAAGGGTTTCAGTTTCTTTTCCTGGTGGAATAAAATCCTCACGTTGTCTGAGATATTCCTGAGGAACAAAGTCCTCCTGGTGATTCAGATCAGACAAAGTACTGCTTTCAATGCAGATAAAGTTCAATATTCATGCCATCAGATGAGAGCTGCCCGTGGCTGTGATTGTTATTTATGTGCTTTGGAAAAAAACGTGTGTGTGTCTGTGGGCGTGTGTGTGTGAAAGAGCAAAAGAAGAGTGTGTTGCTGGTGAATAGGGGCTCTAAACAGGCAGGTAAGGTGATAGCTCTCCCCACCAGCTGACCCTTTTCTGTTACTCCTGGTCAGCTAATGAGCTCCCTCTAAATGCGGTGCATGACCGTTGCAGCTAAAATTTCTTCAATCCTGATCAGAGTCTATATCTGGTGATTTAAATCTTATGTTAAACTTGTTTCATTCTGCAATCACACCTCTAGGTCCCATGTGAGTCTCATTTGCTCTGGGATTAAGAGGAAGTATGCATAAGGGCAGTCTTTGTCACTGATCACAGTCTGTACATTACATGCAAAGATGGTTTACCTTTTATAGATTTTTTTTTTTCTATCAAATCCAGAGCTTCTTGGCATTGATGACACACTAACAACATTCGGCTCTAAATTTGTTTTTTTTTTTTTTTTTACTACAGTAGATTTTAACAGCAGACAATGTGTTTTACTAAAAGTGAAGAAAATACTTACTGTAGCCATTTTCAGTCTCAATCCTGTAGCCCTTTTCAACTCACTTCTTCCATATCCAAACTAGAGAATTAAAAAAATCTCTTGACCATTTAAGTTAAAGAAATCAATCAAACTGAGCTTTTTGGATTGTTTATCAGAGCCCCTGACTAAATTCAGCTCCTGATATCCGTTGTTTTTGTTGTATCATCTGTAATCATATTAGCCTCGGCAGCATGGGACACATTCTGCATTTTATTTTTTTTTTCAGCAATCAAAATGTATTTTTTATGGCACCTTTGAAAAACTGTATTGTAGGCTTCTAGCTTGCTGAAATAATAACCCCTTGTTTTTACAATGAGGTTTCACAGAATTTATCTCTTAACACATCAAACCTTGTAACAGCAGCCGTCAGCTGAGAGCAGAAACTAAGGGTATAATTTGCACAGAGTTACCAATAACATACGGGGTAAAAAGTCTTTTGAGTCTTAATTTGAGCTTCAACATTCAGATTGTGAAGTCAGAATAATTCAAAACAACAAGGATCCATCCTGCTTTGTATCAGCGGTTCAGACTGGTGGTGTCGAAGATCTCCTGGCACTTTATTCCTTAGTAGTAACAGAGAGCTGTTTAAACCACAGCAAACCTTAGTTTCTTTGATTATCAGTATTTTTCATTCTGTAGAGAAATGCATCAACACAAACACCAAAACGTCAAATTCAGTTCAAAATACTGTTATTACTTACATTATAGGAGTTTCTTTGCCAAGCTTTTGTAGATGCTGTTGGTAGAAAGACTCTCCTGCTGCTGTCTGTCTTACAGCAGCTCCAGAGAAGCCTCTGACTGGAGACACTGTTGTTGTACGACAGTCTGATGGTTGACCGTGTTGTTCTTCATTTAATGAAAGCGAATGATAAGAGTACCGTCCCCTGTGGTGTTCCTGTGCTGCCCCTGTGCTGCTGACTACCTGGTTAGACACTCAACCCTTCAGTCACACAAACTGCAGTCTGTTTGTCAGGTAGTCTGTGATCCAGGCGGTTGTTAAGGCCTCCGCCTGAGATCTCTGGAGTTTTTTGAGATGGCAAATAAAGCTGTACCACGTAAAATATACCAGATAAATAAAAAAAATAAAAAAACTCCACAGCAATACGCAGACTGCCGTGGTGTCGCAGAGTGCTACAGACAATAAGGGAGAGCTGTAGTGAAACAGGGTCTTATCCCATACTGATAAAGGGGATGGTGAAAGTATTGTTTGAATTTTAGTGCTCTGAAAAAGCTGTGTAGTTTTTAATCACACGTAGCTCTATTTTGAATAATGTTACTTTGGTGTTGAAGTTGGGAAATTAAAAATTTTAAATGACTGATTGCAGCATTCATATGGGGGGAAAAAAGTCATATTAATTTTTTATAAGTAAAGAAAAAAAACAACAGACGTTTTTGACCAAATAATAACCCAGCCAGTATTATTTGTAACATTAGAAAAGCTGCAACGATGTAATTAAAGAAGAAAACCAATTTCCCATATATTCCTCTCATGTAGCCTGGACTTGCGTTCTCTTGGCCTTTGCATGTTTTACGTCTGTTTGGTGTTGTCCCAACAACAGGACTACAACCTTTTTGCACATGTCGAACACCCCCCACCCCACCCCCCTCTGCTGTCCCCCTCAGCTCTCTTTATGAGTGTTGTGAAGGGAGCTGGTGGCATCCCTGGAATCACATGGCAGGCAGCTGCACTCAGAACAAGGTCACATGGTAAGAGCAAGTAATCAGAGCAGAGAGCAGGCGGCCACAACCACGAGGCAGAGAAGCCACCTGGAGGGGGGGGGGATATTTATCACGCTGGTTAATCTGGTTCATTTCTTGTCAAACTGTGGTGACCAAATACAAGTAGCTTTCATAGTCCTGCCTCTAAAGAGACTAAAAGTAAATGAATCCATTTTAGAAGAAAATAACTTGTATTTATTTATTTCTTCTTTTGCAGAAGATTTCCTTTTGAATCTTTTCATTAATTAAACCAAATGCCTGCCTGGACGTTAAAGTAATACATGTTTAGCTCTGCTTTACAGCTGTCCTTTCACTCATGGGACGTATGCTAGTTGTAGCTAATGGCCAAAGCTTCTCTTCATCTTCTTACAGCCTTCTTCTTTCCTTTATGTCCTTGTAGATTTTTGCCCTGGTTGTGTTTGCCTGCATCACCACAGAGGGGTACATCAACTCTTCCACCAGCCCTGATGTCAAATGCGTCTTCAACCAAAGCAACTCTGCTTGTCAGTATGCTGTGGGTATTGGGGTGATCGCCTTCCTGGCCTGCATAGCCTTCCTCATGCTGGATGTTTACGTGCCCTTTATGAGCAACGCCCAGGAGAGGAAGTACACCGTCATGGCAGACCTTGGATTCTCAGGTGATCAGTGATCTCAGTTAGACCTATAGAGCTGCCCCCAATCAGGGCTTATTTTAGGATTAAGTTTAAAACTATGGATTAAGTGTAAATTTAAATTAAAAAAAAAATGAATAAAAATATTAAATCCATGTGGAGCATTATGTTGGGGTTTTCATCATGTTATAGGTGGAGATAGATTTATCCCATTGAACTAGCTGCTGCATACTGCCGATCAGCCAAGTGCTGAAATTAACCTTAAAAATCATGTAATATATCTTAAATCAAGCTTATAAGTTGGTCAAATTTGAAGAGGTCCACCTGCCTTCTCTTCAAGGGATTTTAGGCCCTGGATGACTGGGAATATACGTGTCTTATTATTATTTTGCATATTTTTTTATTACAGCTTTGATTTCCTTTCCGTGATGGTAGGTGATGAGAATAAGAAGAGAAAATGCACTTTCTGCACATAATTACACGTGTACTCGTCCTTTTAAATTTTCTCAGAGTTTTACAGTTTTTTTTTGTTTTGTTTTGTTTTATCCCAATTTCACTAGCCAGTTCTTTGTGTTTCTGTAGTTTTGACTGTAATATTAATGGTTGATGACTATGAAAATTTGACTTTTCACACAGATGTTATAGACATCATTCCGCCCACTGCTCCCCTGAATGTAATAATGTCTTAATCACTGCAAAACTTTGTACTGATTGACCTGCTTAAGGAGTGGGAGGATGACCCTGCAGATTCTGGTGAAATAAACTGTTATCAGCTGCGCACGGCACACTTTACAATCAGCCATTCTTCCAGCAAACAAAGAAGTGTTAGTTTGGATAGAAACAACAGCTTGTGCTCAGCTGAGCAGATAGCTGCACTTTTAAACGGTTGTTTCTGTGCAGAGGCTCGTTATGTTTGCTCTTCATGTCAGTTTTGCAGCCGAGTTTGTAATCTAAAAAGTGAATGACCATTTCTGCATCCCCCTTGTCTGTGTTTTCCAGGGGTGTGGACCTTCCTGTGGTTTGTGTGTTTCTGCGTGTTGGCCAGCCAGTGGGCTCGCACTCATGATGTCAGAGCGATCCCACAGGACGCAGCGCGTGCCACCATTGCCTTCTCGTTCTTCTCCATCGCTACATGGGTGAGCACAATGGCCGCTGTGTAGTTCTCCTGACAATTCCTCAGGCTTTAAGCATCGGTTAGCAAAAGCATCTTGGCCAAAGTATGATGACTGAGTGAGTGAGCAGGAAAACATTGCATATAATTCTGGGTATAAACAATTATCAAATGACAGAAACTATAGTTTTAGCTTCAACCTTCATTTTCCAAAGGTTGTAAAATGAGGTTTGCTTTCACATTAGGATTTCTGTGAGCAAGCTTAGATTGTTTTCTACTCTACATCCATCATATTTTATTACGTTTTAGATTTAGTCCAAAATAAATCAAATTGGATGCAGCAAATACTTAGCTTGTTGTTTTGGTGGTCAGATTTTGTTGTACTTGGAGTGAATCAGGCTCTCCACATTAAATTAATAACACAAACGAAGGTATACGTCAAATATCCTTGACCCCATGTAGGCCTAATTGCTAAAACATATTGTTTGGATAGAGATGCTAATTTCGTGGCAGTGTTCCGATCTCTTTGTCCTGGAAATGTCCTCTTTTAGTCTTAGAAAGAAAACGATAATATGAGAAGGTTTGAAATATTATTTCAACTTGATTTTTCTCTGGCTGTGACCGGTTACAATTTATAATAAAAGCAATTAGACTAAATTATTAAAGATTTTACCTTTGTATCCATTCTGTTATTAGTTAGCCTGCCCAGCCATTGTAAAACAGCAGTTTTCATTGGGAAGGTATCAAAATGAAGCCATGTAACCAACTCTAACCTTTTCTGGAACATGAAGGTTGAAAGCTCAGACCGCTATGCTACATTTGGTCTTCCTGTTATCTGATAAAAGTCTTGCTCTCTCTCTTGTTGCCTGTATGACCCACATGTATATCTCACCATGTTGTAGGTGTGTTAAATAGATTCTTATATTATTTTAATACTTCTTGTAGCTGATATCCTTTAGAAGTAACATCTTCCTTACTAAGTTCAGTTCTTGGCATGTTTTTCCAAGTAAATGGGAATGGATTAAATCATAAAAGATAGTCAGTTGATTTTCTCTTTTTCCACATCTCTGTTCACTTCTTTCCCAACAGACAATTTGTTTGAGGTCTAGCTGCTCTGCTGGTGCCGCTTTATGACCTCACTGGTTGCTCCTGTGGAGGATAACAATGGTGTTAAACTTCCTCTGTTTGTAAAAAAAAAAAAAAAAAAAAAAAAAAAAAAAAAAAAAAAAAAAATCAAATGTTTAAAGCAGGTGGAGTCCAGGCTGCCCTTGGGTCATTTATGTTTTTTCTAAACTAGCCTGTTCAGCAACAACAGCTCCGTATTTCAATTCTTGAAAAGACTTCAACTCATTGAGAAAACATTTTTTTTTTAATGTAATATTGAATAACCTGGAATTTAATGAAATACTGAAAACAATGTTTTTATGCTGCTATAGAAGAAAACATTTTCAGATAAACATACTCATAAATATGCTTATCTAAAAATGCTTTGCAATGATTTTAAACCTGACTCAATAATCCTCTCTTCTTGAAATGATCTAGAATGCAATGTTTATGAAGCTCTAATCAAATAAAACTTTATTTATAAAGCTCTTTTCCTTTACGTAGCAACGCAAAGTGCTTTACAATGTAAAAACTATTTAAAAACAGGTCATCACACAAAATTTTATACATAGATAAAATGAGAACAGCACACACACCTTTCTCACGCACACAAACATAAAATCTTGTAAAGTTTTAAGCATTTAGTAAAATTATGAATGATGTTTTTTCTAATGCGACCTTTTCGTCCTTTGCTGAGAGTATCTCAGTGCCTGCAGCAGGCCTGGGTTTGAACAACAGAGTTCTTGGGAAAACTGTCCTTCTGAGTAGTAAACAGACAGGTGAAGGAATAACACATATCCTTGACCTTGGTATCCAGTTAAAAGTGCAGACAGGTAAACAAGTAAACACCTTGATTTCTATGCATTCGTAGTAGCTGATTCTGTCCCTTTCAGTTTCTCATAGGTAGTAAAAGTTCATGGTTTTTTTTTGTCTTGTTTCTCAACTTAATTTGAATATAATATATATTTATTTTTTAATTCTTAATTTATAGGTTGTAAAACAAAGCATTTGTTTGCATCTATGCCCATATAAAATATCATTCACATGAGGCTCCTGCTGATTATGTTTTTATGTGGAAAATTTCCTTAAACTTCTAATTTAATGTTGTATGGAGTGAATTTTGTTCCATTGTTGTTGTAAGCAAGGAACACATTTTGAAAATGGAAACTTGGAAAATGAATTAAACTTAGGATAAAATATTATGTAAAACAGGGTTTGGAGAAGAGGTTTGCTGTTTTTATGATTTTATTTTTTCAAACTTATTACTTTAAACTTTTTTTTTTTAAGATTTTAGTTTGAGTTTTTTTTCCCACATTTTCTTCCCTTAAAACATCATTTCTGGGTGAGACAGAGCCTTGCTACTGAGGAGTGGATTGGGACCTTACATTCATATTCTCCATTTACTCTTTATAGCTTTTATATACTTATATTTGAAATGCATAACTCTGGAACCATGTCTAGATTACTTTTCACTTTAAACAACCTTGTCTGAAACGTGTTAAATGAATAGTCGTGTTTTTTCGTGGGAGAGAAATTTTTCAGGATCTGATAGAATTTAGTTAAATGATAAAATATTTGTCTTAGCTGTTGGACGTCTGGGACAGTAAGACCTGCTGGGTTCTTCCAGACAAACAGGATGACATGAAAGTTTCAGCTTCCCGCTCACAGGATTGTTTTAAGACCAGTTGAAACATGAAAGTGTCGGATCTCGCACGGTGCTGTTGATTCCTGTTGTCAGAATCGGCTAAGTAGGGTTTAGGTTGTTGCTCTTTAAAGCGACTTTTCATCTAAATCCTGAGTTTTCGAATCATCAAACCCTTTATCTTTGATTTCTCATCCAATTCTATGTAAATAAAAGTTGTTTTTCTTTTCTCCTGAAGGGAATCCTGACCTACTTTGCTCTGGGCCGCTTCCGCCGCGGCGTAGATGAAATCAGCATTCCCACCTACACGGAGGCACCCCCGGATCTCCACACCCCCTACCCCCCCACCTACGCTCCTACCTCCTACAACCCCACCACATATACCCCCACCACCTACACCTACCCCAGCAACGTTCCAGAATCACAGAAGCAGCTCCCATTCACCTCCAACCTCCCACCGCAGGGAGACACCAGCTACCTGCCGCCCAAATACTGACACAGGAGGGGGCGGGGTTTTGGTGGATGATGCAGCGCTCCGGGTCATCCGCAGGCCGACAGCCTATAGCTGCAATGCACAGACACGGAGCTCTATCATATTGATGTGGTTTTTACATTCGATTCGACACACTGTTCAAAGTGTCTGGGAGGACCTGAGCCGAGGAGTTTGAAACGAGGAGCCAACACTGTTTACTTCTACAGGTCTAAGATCAGATCTGAAGACACTAAAGAGGCTTGAGCAATGTGACCTTTGTGCAAAAGCGACGTTTACCTCAGATGGGCTAAACGTGGGAGGGGAAGGTAGGGTAGCAGTGAGTCCTGAAGAGGAACAACAACCAGTGTGGAAAAGGCCAACATGTTTTCTCCTTATTATAAAGACAGTATGGTTATGTGCCAACTTATTTGTTCTTGTGGATCCTTCTTTTTCTTTAAATTACTCAAAGAGCTTTAGTGATATAAATTACCAAATGGGTGATAAGGTTTATAGAGAAAAAGGTTAATTAATTACTTTAATAACCATGGATTATGTAAAATGTAAATATGTGATAATTCATTCAAAAGGGTTGTTTTTTTTTCTCTTTGCTGTCAAAACGAATTAAAGCCATGAAGATGGAGCATTTCCTCCAGTCTAACCATACAGATGTGCGTTGGTTACAAAAAAAAGGTTTACATGTATTAAACTGACCTTTACACTAGCAGCTAACTTTTTCGATAGAGGGGGAGGAGCTCTAAGATAACACAGCACTTATTTAACTGGTTCATCCACTGAACACTTTCTTCCCCCACAGCCAGACATCAGCGACCTTTCCCTGGTCTAACCCCGACCTTTTCAGTCTACAATGGTACAATTACAGATCTCTACCTAAACACTGCCTGATTCTGAATCTCTCTGGTTTTCTTTCCTAAGACTTGCAGTTCATGTGTCTGGTTGTGAACAGGTTTGTCAGCTCTGTCTGCTGCAGATCAGCAGCCTTAGATCACTTTTGGTTTGTTGTGTAAGCTGAAGTCTAACCTAAGAATAGAGTGTGGTAATTTTCTCAAGTCGTCCCTGCAAACACATGTAGATATCTTGTGGGTCCTTTTCATAAACATTCAAATGAAAACGGAACAAAAAACTGTAGACTATATTGCAACTTCATTTTGGCCTTCAAGACAGCAGACAAAAGAAACTGTTGATCTGTCAAATAAATCAGTTGCAGCATCTGCTAACGTACTCGCGCATCTCTCAGGTTCAAATACCGCAAAGTTTGGGGTCATGGCATGAGAAAAGATGTTTTTAAAAAGTAAGTTTTGACATGTACTATAAAAACAAGAAGTTCAGAAAACCTCAGTCTGCAAGAGTTAGATTAGTAATGAGATCTGCTAAGGAAGACATGCACAGTCATCAGTTCCTCTTTCAGCTGGCAGCGCCTTCCTCAGGGTGATATCTGGTAGCACCAGGAAAAAAAAATCAGTATTTCCTGCAGCATTGAGAGGATCATACATTTAAAACTGGTTTAGGAACCTAATTAGAGTGAGTAAAATGTGGCTATATTGTATGGTAATGCGGTTAAACAGCTGTGCATCACAGCTGCATTTCATGTCACATTTTGAAAGTGTTGAATCTTTCCATGAAGTTGAACTGTGACATTTTAAGCAGCTTCTATTGATTACTCATGATGAACGACGCATTATTTTTCCCCCCAAATGTGCCGTGAGTCCATTGGCCTAAAAGGGATGAGGCTAAGGATTTGCAATTTTCTGCATAAATAAAGCAAATGATCCTGTGATCTCTGAAACATGTGAACACTTTGCATCTCGTCTGATTCGTGGTTTAAAATAAACAACGTATTGATGAGGAATCAGCATTAAATGGTTTGGTTTCCTCTGTCTGTCTGCTTTAATGTCAACTTGTTTCAATCTCCTTGTAAACAGACACATCACATGGGTGAATAAAACTATTGATGGGATTGATTTATTTTTTTACTGGTAATCAAACACAGGGATGTAACTAGTAAGAGATTAAATCAAAGTTTACTTAACATTTACTCAAAGACAGCAGAAATGTCTCATCATACTGTTCCTGTAGTTTAAAGTCGTTCGAATCTGAGAGATTATAGATTTCTCTGGTTGTATAAAACATGGAGCGAGACGGTGTTAACTCTCCCTGCCACATGCTGCCATGCAGCTGGCTTGAAAGAGTCTTGATTGGTTGAAAAACACATAGTATGTACTGGTTGCAAATTCTGCCGCTTCACTGACAAAGGTGCTAGTTTTGAAATACTAGTTGCCAGAGGTGCCTTATTTGTCACCATTTTATCATTTGTTATGGAGTTTGAACTCTTCCTTTATCTTTGTTCGTTAACTTTAGGGTATACATTTAACAAAACTTTAAATGGAAACTGAAAAAAAAGATGTAAACAGGTTTAAAATATGGGTTAATTTTTCTCTTTATTCCAGCCCAGACACAAAAGCATGAATTTCACTTTTCCAGGCCTCCTATACCCCCCCTTTTAATTTTATTTCCAGTTTTTTTTCTAAATTCAAAACTTTAAACAAGGCAGCATCTACTTTACAGGACTGAGATTCAAATGCAAAACTTGTGAGACAAATACTTAAAGGCATTGGGACAAGTTTGAAGAAAGCAAAAGGCTGGAAATCGACAATTGTTTTGATACATGCGCACACAGAAAGTGCTTCAACAAAGGGTTACCAGTATGGCGGCTCGCCAGGATTTAACCTCTTATTTGCCGACGTGGAAATAAAAGAAAAACATCCAAGAGTTTCCTAGTCAGAAATGCTTGGAGACGTAACAGAACGAGTCAGTTCTTATTTAATGGTATCATTCTGACCTGAAACAAAAAATAAAAGATGTCAAAGCTTAAAAAAAACACAAAAAACAAAAAGGTACCCATGTTACCTCCATTCATAAAACAGTAAGTTGGTGCAATTCTTTACATTTAAAGCAATTGGTAAGTGCTCTGTGTCTTCAAAGTATTCTGTTTATATCACGACTCCTACAAAAATTCATAGCAAAAACTACAGCAGACACCACAGATTAAACAGCTACACGCTACTAACACACAATAACAAATGTTTCAAAGTGATTCATCAAGTCTTGTGTTTCCTTGTCAGAGATGCAGAGGGGAGAAGAGTTTCCGGGGAACGTTTGGGTCAGCGAGTTTTCCCGTCAGGGCGTGTTGTGGAGTCTCATTTCTGAAAGAGGAACTGTTCTCTTTGTCAATCACCAGACCTCCATAGCACTTTCTGCACACCGCCTGGTACTTATCGGCACCTCCGATCACCTCCACCTATAGAGGAAACAAAAATCTAGTTGGGTTGGATGACTGCATTCAATAGCTACGTATGCACTCGATGTTAGCCAATATTTGACGATTAGGGGTTTATTTTTTTTATTAAATCCGCTGATTTGACAGCCCCATACATCTAATATAAAACATATTTATATAAAGTTCTTTTTTTTATGCCTGAAGCCGGTCTGGCTATTAAAATCTACCCTTGTAGCCTTTTTAGTGCACATTGGCTGTTTTTGACCCAGTCCTGCTTGTAAACCTTTAGTTGGTTTAGCCTGAGCTCTCTGACCTCCTTTTCTGCTCCTATCCTCTTGGTGTATGCAGCTTCTTTGTAACACTGCATGCAGACGGCGTGGAGCTTCACCACGCTCTCTGCCAGAGGAACCAGGTTCAAGATGTTTCCAAAAGCCTGGAAGAACACATAAGATCCAACATGTTCAAGACGTTCAATGATAACGTTTATATTTGAGAACCCTAAAAGGAAAACATAACCCCTGATGGTGAACACCAAACCTCTGACTATAACTACCACCACCGTGACTGCTACCATTAAGACAGAATAATAAACAGTCCAAGTGAAGAGAAAGGCGGTGCTTCTATCTGGAAATACAAAGATGTTATAACATTTCTGAAAAGTCTTTGATTATTATTGCTCTTGTGCAAATAAAAACAAGAAGCAAGGCAGGGAAACGGGGATACAAAACAGCAGAGGAAGAAACCTTACATAGCACCAGAAGAATGTCGACTTCATTGCATCAAATCACAAAAACCGAGGCTATTGTGTGTTGAATAATGAGCGCACTGAAACAGTGGCTGTTCCTAGTGATTGTTTAGGTTTTCCTTAAATAGTGTGTTCATTGTGTCGGACGTTTTATGACATATTTTTCTCACAGTCCTGCTCAGACACCCACCTTCCTCTGGAAGGTTCCATCCAAGGCAGCTACAATGACAGTCTTCCCCAAATTGGCCATCTCCTCACAAAACTCCACGGTGTCTGGAAACTAGATGGAGGATCAGGTTGGTTACAGACTGTTCGCCTCATAAATGCTGGATGTTAAACATCATACAGGTGACAAATGGTACTGCTCTGACTGACAGAGATACAATAAACCAAGGCTGCCCACTGAAAGCTCCCCTGGCTCAATGGTTCTATATGTAGCCGTGTTTTCATTCCCAAATGAAGCCAATGGTGCTGTTTGGTTTTCTTGCTGTAGAAAGTGCACCTGTGACCGTGCTTCTGTATTCTTTTTCTAAAGTCATCTTCTGGAAACAGCGACTCCTTATTGTAAGCAGCTAGACGTCCTTAGAGTTACTTTTACTAATCATAAAAATAGCTATTGAACATTGCTTTGCAATAATACAACTTGGAATGAACTGGATCTTAGTTTGACTACATGCCAGAAACATAATGGATTGAATTTGTTTAATGCAAGATTGATTTACAGGGAAATCCCCTGGAGTGGATTCGACTGATTTATCCTGTATAGTTTCTGAGGTTTAGTTTGTTCTAATTGGGTTCCAAATTAATAAAAATAATTAAGCTGTATTAAAAAATATATCATTTAAAAACAAAGTAAAGAGGCCAAACTCTCAGAAATGAGGTCAACAAACAAGGAAATGTGAAACTGTGGCCAAATGATGTAGCATGACATTTGATTTCCGACAACAGAACCATATACTTACATCCCTCTGCTCCAAAACAACTACATATAACCCTGTTATGACTTTAGTTAAAGCTTTTTTTCTTTTTAATCGCTTTCTGCGACGTGTTCCAGTTAATAGCGGGGTTTTCAGGCTGTTCTTCAATCCTTATTGAGACGTTTTCCGTTTGACTTTAAGATAGTGATACGCTTGAGCCTCTCATCTTTTGGTCCATCTCTGCTTTGTGGCTTTTTGATCACAAATTATGTGAATATTAACTCATTTCTGGATAGCTGTGTGACACTCTTCTTGCAAAATTGTTCTAATTCAGCCACATAGGAAGTTTTGAACTATCTAAAGTCATCAGCATCTCATTTTTCTTTTGTGGCTAAGACCATAAGCTAATCTGTTTATTATCATTGGCCGGCTGTGTAATCAAAGAGCTACCGGGGTTAAGGTTCCTGAGAAAAAGATGAACACTCTCATCTAGGATTTTCTTGTAGAAACCAGCCTTCATGGCTCCATAAATTAAACAAGTTCATCAAGGTCCTGAAAAAGCAGCAGAGCCTCAGATCATCACACTACCACCACCATGCTCCTCTTCAGTATTTATACCAAATGATGTTCCAAAACGTTACACTCGATTATTATCTGTGGATAAACAGAATATGACCCGGTGCTTAAACGATAAACGCTAGTCTGTTGGGCCAACAGTAAGGGTCTGTTTTAAGGACTCTAATTTTAAAAGGTTGTCAAAGTTCTGAACTGAAGAGTAAAAGAGATACTTTGCACACAAACTTACAAACTGTCCTTCATCGATTCCAATGACACCAGCTTTAAGAGCTGCAGATCGAACATCTTCCAGACAGGTGGCCGGCACAGCCTCCATGGTGTTTCTAAAGCAACACATGCAAAGAAAAATGTAGTGAACAAAGGGACACTTGATATGAATGTACAGAGAGATGGTAGTGTTTTCTTTTTAACTGAATGTTATTGTGAAGGTCATACAGCCAAGGGATTATTTGGTGTGGATTGTTTGTTATTCACTCAGTTTTCAATACAGATGCACCAATGAGAAATCTGAATTCATCAACCAACCATCAGCATGTCCTGCAATGCCCAATTATTGAGCTCATCATAAACAGGTAAAGGTTCATGCATAAAGCTTATAGTCCTTTTATTTTATTGTCCATTTCAAGTTACTCCTCTAGCAAAGTATGTCAAGGAAATCCAGATATCAGAGATGATTGGTCACTGCTTCTGGGAGGTTTCATAAAGCTGGATATGCAATAGTATATTATTAAAATTATTCATATTTATTAATGTGAAAGCATATTTATTTAAAACTTGGTAGTCAGTTGCAACACAAAAATCTCCACCAGAGGTCAGCTTTTGCTCACCATTGCAGCTCAGATCCATTTCCTGCCTCATAGGCAGCCAGTGATTTCTGAATTTTAAATTAAATGGCTGACGCTTTCATTTCAGCCTTTGTGAGATAACATTTCAAATCCTTTTTATTAGCTGTAACAAAGAAAGAACGGAACATGAGTTTTAGCATGGATGCAAGATTAGGATTTTGAAGCTTACTTGTCATGTGTGGCAACACCAGAGTCAGAATACCGGATGTCTTTGGCATATTTGATCAGCAGACATTTGTACTGGGCCACCTGAAATCGACGTACTCTCCTCATCAGCTCAGTGCTGCAAAATAATGATCAAAATAAACAATCAATAATCTAACTGAGCTCATAGATTTTACACATAGCAAACCTATCCTATAGTTAATAGTGGATCTCACTCACGTACACAAGCAATCAACAAATGGCATTGGATCTACTGTATTGTGATAGTTATAGTACTGTGTCTGGATCTGGATGTGGTATGCTATTGTTATAAACTGAGTTGAATTTGGACCAAAGTGTCTTGAGATTACATCTGTTGAGATGTGAAGCAATGTAAATGAACTAGACTTAAAAGAAAACTTACAATACATTTGAAAATGATCCTAAAAAAACACTAATTTGCCATAAAATATATATAATAACATATAAAATAATATATATATAAAATAATATAACTGTGTGCCTCACAAAAGAGTGATGTGGACGGATCTGAGTTGGATAAACAATGCAGAATTGGCGGGATATATGGTATCATAGCGGAAATTATTGCTGACCACGTTTAAACTTCACTTTGAACACCAAGGATGGCTAAAACTGATAGAGTACATCAATTACAACAATTAAAACGAACAGTTAGTAGTAAAATTTACGGAAGAATAACTCACCTTTTTCCTGAAAACATCGGTCCAAAGATTATCTAAAAAAAACGAGAAAAATGTGAAGTGTTAGTTCAAGGGGGACGTTGAGTTTACCTTTTAAATTTACAGCGAGGTTTATACCCTGGTTATGGTGATTTTTGCGTTTTTATCCAGCTGCTACTAACCTGAATCTGTCCCCGGGATTTCATCGGTGAGTTCTGTAGCCTTATCGGACAAACCGGTGAATCTAAGAAGTCCATTTTAATTAAAAAATGCTTAATAATAAATTACAATAAATATGTAAAAATAATATAAAGTTATATCGGTTTATGTTGTCCCTAACAAAGACTGAATGGGGGGAACTCTTTGAATGCAGCGCGCTAACTCATTTCACCGGATATATGCTACAAGTTGACCAATAGCCGTTAACCGACGTAACACGACGGGCCAATTAGCTTTGACTTTTTGCTACGAAACCAGCGGCTCGCGCACTACTGTGACCAATCGCTGCACAGACCGCCTTCGCTTCGGTTTTCTTAATCTTTTTTATTTGTGTAGTAGGAAATGGTTTATTTTGTACACTTAATCCAAAATAACATCCTCTTTTCCATTCTAAACTAACTATAACCTTTAGTGTTGTTAAAATTAGAACTAGCGAACAGTGCATATGAAGTAGCGTCAAAAGTTCATATAAATAAGACTAAAAAAAAAAACAAGTAACACTTTCATAACATTGGGATTTTATCCTACCCTAATAACTTACTATATAGTATGTAGAGTTGAAAAGATCAGTGAAACGTTCACCTGTTGCCCCGTTTTGTAGAATGAAATAAATGTATT
>JAUZNJ010017065.1:0-17421 GCA_034780135.1 Jordanella pulchra
TATCTATCTATCTATCTATCTATCTATCTATCTATCTATCTATCTATCTATCTATCTATCTATCTATCTATCTGAACATGATTAGCTTGAAATATTTTGTAATTTAAATATGCAACTAGTTATGTTCAGGAGGAATATATTCTATTCTTTAATACAAGCAGCTTTTTGCAAGTTCAGGAGGGATCATAGGATCAGTTTCTAAATAGGTTTTTTTTTTTTTAGATGAAATAAATATCTGGGCTGCTAGAAAGGTCCAAAGCGGATCTTTATTTCTCAGAAAGAGGGCAGCTTAGATTTAACCCTTGGAATAACATTCTTCCAAGAAATGATTAGAGCGGCTCCATTATTCATTGATTTCAGACACGACTCAACGTTGGAAAACAGAAAACAAAAATCTTTGTCACCCATAGATGTTTTCATTTAGCTACTGCCCACAAAGACCTCAAGTAGCCTCTCTGTGAAAGCTGGAGGCCAAAACAAAATACCCCTCAAGTCTGATAAACCCAGTTTTACACATTAACCATGTAAAGCTTTGGAAAGCAATTAAGTCTACAGCTCACAGTATACGATGGGGGGGGGTCTCATCTCATCGCTGACAAACGCTGACAGGTACTGTGATGTGGATGGCTGAGCTTCGATTTATGAAATATTCATTTGCAACAAGGAGCAGGTGGGGGAAGACGATGTATGTTTTATTCTGGACTCTAGGATTCATTTCTTTCCTATCCTGTTTATTAAAGTATGGATAATAAAACCGATTTGCCCAGTTTGACGTCAGTGACAGTTGGTAAAAGTAGAAAAATGTGGTAGCAGTTAGAATATAAAGCAAGGACTCATAAATGGAGGATTAATTTGAGATGAGGGGAAACCTTCACCCCTCCTTTACTCTAACTATACCCCCACCCCAGAGTAGGAAGCATTATGGTAATTTAAAGTAATAGAAGCAACCATCCTACCCCCAAGAAAAACACTTGTTTCTAGAGTTAAATGTCTCTCAGATAAATACATCTCTTTTGGGACACTGGGTCACAAAGGGAGGGAAACAAAAAGGGATGAAATGCAACAAAATATTAAACTGTAACCAACTCACAACATGAACAAGTGAAATAAACCAACAGCAGGAACATGAACTTAAAAAGAAAATTGATGAAAGGATAAAAGAAAATGATGTCAAAATCCTTTTGACATTGAGAGAACAAAAGAAAAGGACCTAATTGGTGGGATAGACCGTCTCCCAGTATAGACATGCAGCTGCAGTGCGAGCTGCCACTTTAGCTCTATGTAAAGTCACAGATCGGGTTGTTTGATGGAATAAACTAAGTGGAATCAATATAAATCTCGGAGGTAAATAAGGACAATGGCAGCGCCTGTGTCTCAGTCATACAGCAGCAGGTTTGGCACCGGTGTCCCTCCTGGCATAAGGTCAGGTGGTGTGCCAGGTCCTGATAAGGATGCTGCTTGGCACAGCTAATCACACTTTAGCTAGGATGTTGTTTGAGTAACAGCATAAAAAAAGACAGGAGTTTATTTTGCTGTCACGCTTTTATTTGATGTTCTGAGAACATGAAGCCATGAGCACAAATGTGAAGTACATAATGAATGCTCAGCTAAACTCCGAGCAAGGCCAAAATTAAACAGTGCTTCTGCAAAACGTCAGCCGTGCTGAGCTGTTTGCTTTGGTGGGAAAGCGGCTCCTTATCAAAGGTGGATTACACCTTGAGATACAAGATCCGGATTTCCTGAGGGAGACGGTGAACGAACAACTAAAAGGTCATGAAGATCAATAAAAAGGTCAACCAATCATTTCACTACAGAGGATAATTTGCCTTGGAAAACCCTTTCATGTTAAGGCTTACCTCAACAGAAATGCACTTTAAAGGAATTCAATGTGGAGGAATCTGCTGACATGAAGTAACGACGATCAGAACGGATAATTTATGCAGCAAAGATATTCACATGTTTGACAAGCTGTATGAGTCTGACTGCCATGCAGTTTAGATTAAATATTCTGAATTTAAACGTCAGACAGATCTGGTCTACATTGACAAAACATCCAATCCTTACAGTGCATACTGAATAGATGCCTGTCAACTAAATCACACCAAGATCTTGACATTTCCTCCATGCCTGGAGGAAGTGTCATCAAATCAGTGACGCATGAGGAGGACAACAACCACTCAACTCAGTGACACATCCAGAGATCAACATTCACAGCCAAATATTGAAAATGTGTTCAACAATCTTTCTCTTACTGCGACAATGGAAGTAGAAAATTTTAAATTTACCGAATAATTTTCAAAAGAGGTGTTGTCAACCGTAGAGGTTTGATTATTGAAGAAAATAAATAAAACAAGACAAAAATCAAGTCATTCCCTAAACTCATCTTTTTATTTTTCTGAATTCCACAAATAAGTTAGTGTCCAACTTTTTTCTTTTAAATCATTTGTTCCACATTTAAAATAATAACAAAAAAAAGTCTGGAACAAATTCAGTTTTAGTATAAATTTTCAGGTCAAAAAGCGTGAAAAACTATTTACTATTTGTTCTTAAAAATCCTCTTTCTAAGTCAGGTTTTTTGTTGACGGATGAACCTGTAGAAAAACGCTCCAAAAACTATCAGCCTGTCCTTGAATGTTGCAGTTTTTAATGAGCACACTTTTAGCTGCCCTTTTTTCCTGTCGCTTAAACACGTCTGTCAGAGGAAGGACTCTTGTTTGAGCAGATCACCAACCACACAGAAGCTGTGGAGCCAGGAGATGTAGCAGCCAACGCAAACTCTATGCTTTTTCATATTGATTGTCATCCTAAAAGTTTTAAAAACTATGGCTGAAAAATCTGTTTTGTAAGATCCCATCCGCATGTTGACCGAAATACAAAATAAAGTTGATTTACAGTTAACCCATACGTTTGCATTTCCTGAACCATGGTGCTCAACTGAAGAGTCATAAAAGCAGTGTTTAAACGTTGGAATAAGTACAAAAATCTCAGCCCCACTATTCAGTGTCTTTTGCAGCTTAACTTAGAAAAAATATACAAATTATGAATGCAAAATCGTCTGTTTTCATAACAGATTTCAGCTTTTAAAGCAGCTCTGCAATTCTAAGTTCTTGCTGATTCCCACTTGTTTCTCCCCACAGAGTTTTTTTTTTTTTTTTAAATGCAGAGCAGAAGCTGATGGAATCCAAAAATAATGGGATCCTGGGCTTTGGAAACAGATGAAGCTCATAATCTAATTTCAAGGTTGTAATCAGATGTTTTGTGTTTGTGAAGGGTACTGAAAGGATTAAATAATGATGGATGTTTGTAATTAGAACCTCTTTCATTATCATCAAATACTATAAAATGACAAACTGAGCTTTGATTAATGGGTTTGCATAAAAGGGTTATACTGCATGATACATTAGCAAGAAAGTTATTAAAAAAACCCAATTTGGTGTTTTAGATTACCTTCTGTAGAAAGATGACAATTCTTTGGACCATTTCAGCTCGCTTCTCCTCCAGGGTGAAGAGAGTGCGCGGAGTGCGGATGAAGATCTTTGTTTTGCCGTAAGCCACGTCATGGTCAAACTTGCAGCTCTGCAGAAGCTTCTTCACAGCGTCTTTGTCTGATGGCAGGTCGTGGTTGGGCCAGGTAAACTCTGAGATCATCTTGTATCTAAAGAAACCCAAAGTTATATAATAAGAAACAGCAGCAGTGTGTTAAAACTCCAAAACCACGTTTAAATCTAAATTAGAGTAAAGCCTTAATTAAATTCCAATTAATCAGTGAAACAGTCCATGTATCTTAGTTTTTACCAATTTGGGCTTTCATTAATCAATCCAGAAATCAGTTAAAGCTTCTGTTGCAAAGATCTGAATCCTCCAACATGTCTGTGATGTTAAAAACATAACCTGAAATCAATCAGCTGGAGCTTTTTAAAGATCATTGCTTTATAAAACTATTTTTAAGTGAAACTCTTGCAAATTTTGTTCACTATCAATCAGCCTGAAAAATGTGAATTCATGACAGCTAATTTTATTGTAATATTCTTTTTTTATGTTCTGGGTATAACAAAAAGTCTATATGCAGGGATGAGAATGGCAAATGTGAAAAAAAACACTGAAAAGTAGCCGTGGGAGCTTGGGGCGGCAGGCCCCCATTATGGTCCTGGACATAAAAATATTCCTGCTTGGTGGGCAACCGAGGTGAATATAATACATCAAAATGGCACAATCAATTCTGCAGTTTTCCCTTTTAATTTTTTGCAACATATATCAACAAACACCTATCTTGTTATCAAGAAACACTCATAATGCCTATCTTTTGGAAATGAATTGTGCAATCTAAATTATAAAGATATAGTTAGCATATAAATCAAAATACATCTACTTTACGGTTACGTTACAGATGATGGTTTATTGTTTTTATAACATAACTGTTTGTTCCTTAAGTGCTTTTGTCCTAGAAGAACTTGTATAAAACCTGCTAATTTGTTCTCTTTCATCTTCAGATGTTTCCTAATAATCCTTTTACTCCATAGTCTTAATTGGTGCTTAACAGCTGTACCTCTGTAGGAATCGAGGATACGTCTGTCTGTTGGCGAAGCCGGCCCGACGCACTCTGACGTTCTCCAACAGCCCGAGGTACTCCACCTGATGGCGGCAGCGCTCAGGCTCAAACAGAAGAGGAGATTTGACATCGTTCGGTTTGATGCAGCGGACATAGTAGGGTTCCTGTGGACGACAGGTCAGCTGAGGGTTCATAAGTGCAAACATTTAGAAACCAAACAGAAGGAGAGCTTGGGAGCTGATCCAAGCTGTTTGGAGGCAGTAGAATGCTGATCAGGCTTAAAATGAATTAGTCCTTTTCTATTTCATTCCTTTTATTGTGAAGTGAATGTGTTTTGATTTAATTCTTTTAGCATAAGGAGAAATCCACTAAAGCCATTCATGTCATCTCAAAGCACTTTAGAAGGAATAGATCCAAATACATCCTGTTAAAAGGAATCCAATTCAGTCCAAACTCAACTGAAAATGAATTTATTTTAAGAAATCAATTAAAATATCAGATTTAGATCCAGTTTCCTACAGTAAAATTTGATCCAACTTATTTTACAAATATTTTTTAAAGGAAATATTTTATATTTTTATCAATTGGAACATTTTTCATGACTTAAAAAAATCTACTGTTATAAAAAAAGTATTTTTACAGATAGCAGAGTAGCAGTTCTTATCAAATTGTCACTAAACCATTATGCCCACACTTACAGCTTTCTCTCAAATACGCAGCTATTTTTGTTGATCATCATACCAATTTTAATCAGAGGGGATTGTTCAAGTCCACTTTACAAAACAGAAACCTTGAAATATTGTTATTGCATAGTTGAGCTTATCAAATCAAAACTACATCTGTCATCCAGATTAGAGGCCAAATTAGAGAAATTAGAGCAGTGCTTGTGTGACCTTTAACAAGTTGAATTATTTGTAAGGATGTGTGTTTCTCTGTGTGCGCAGGTGTGGATGAGTTTGTAGCTCGGATCTGTGTGTGTGTGTGCATGAGTTTGCCACCAGGGAGTGTACGTTATTGAAATGGTGAGAAGGGCGGGAAGAGGAGCTTGCCATCTGGTGCTTTTGCATCCCAAACCAACATGTGGCCTGAGCTCCTGGAGGACGCAGGACCTCAGCAGAGAGAGACCCCAGAGCCAAAGAGGTTTAGGGAAAGATTCAAGTAAAGTCCCACAGTACAGGCCAAGCCTGAAACTTTGCCACACTGGCAGTCAGGCGCCGAAACAACCCCCTACCCTACAGTTTGTTTAATGTTTTTAATTATTGTTTGTATGACTAAAAGTTTTAAGCTACCACACAATTTCTTAATTAAGACTAAATAAAAAGGAATGGATACCGGCTAACAAGCAGCAATGGAACAAATCTTACATCAGAGTTTGTTTTTCAATCTTACATCTTTCAAAGAGTTTCTATTTTATCACAATATGGTTTAACTAAATCTGGCTCCCCACCTTGCTGGCAAGGTTCTCCACCAGAGAGATCATGGAGTTTTTGAAGATTGTCGCCGCCGTCAGTGGCCTTTTGGTCACCTCTGTAATTCTCAGCTTTCCTTCAGGCCACATCCCCTTTAGCACTGGGTTGGAACTATAAAAACAGAGAAACAAATAGCTTAAGGCATTTTACTCAACTAAAGTATGATGTCTGCGGAGGCTTAGTAAAACTATTCACACCCAGTATCCACCTCACTCATGTACTATATTTTTCAGACTACAGAACGCACCACGCTATAAGCCACAACCTTTTTTTTTGTAAAAACTGGAAACATACATATATAAACTACACCAGGCTATTAGCCACTGACATCTACAGAACTATCCCCCACCACACCTGTAGGGGGAGCTCTACATATCACCCCAAGAGTAAGGAAGAAGAATGCTAGCTCCCGTTAGCTTGTGGCAGTTTGAGCTTCTAATGACAGATGAGGCTTCGTTAGCTCGTTATTTCAGCTCTACAGGAGTTGTTTGCAGTCTCTTCATTGGCTGATAATTTTAATACGCCAAATAAATATCATAATGTGTGAATTCTGGACATTTGTTCTCCGTCGTGCCTTTCTTTTTTGATTTTCAATTCTGACTTCTGTTTCAAGGCAGTGGAAGAAAAATCCACAGAAAAGCCGAACCTACGCAAGAAGCTCGGTTCAAAGCGTTGAAAAAAAGTACTTAAGCTTTGCACAAAAAAATAAATTCAGTTGGCTTTTCAAAATATTAGCTAAAAAAAAAATTTAAAGAGTGTTTTCTTTTATTTTTAGCAACTATGTGTGCCTAATTCAACAGTTAAAAGTCTTACCAACATTAAACATATATTTTACTAAGGAGCGGGTTTTCAACACATTCATATCAGTTTAAAATTATAAGGTAATGAATTGATTTTTTCAATACAAAATAAAGTCTCGAGAGGAGACCTTTGAATTCACCGTTTCTTATTCACTGTAAATCGGACGCACAAGCAGCATCACAGGCATTTGTCTTCTGGAGGTATTCAAGCTAAAAAACATTTCATAACGTTCTGTTGTCAGTTTTAGAAAATGAACTTTTACCCCCATTTATGTATAGCAAAAGTTAAACTCTAAAAGGCAATATTTGATGCCATGTTGCGATGCCATATCCAATGGTAGGAATTGAGCTATAATACATTTTTATGTACTGTTCAGTTCAGACTTCTAAATAAGCAGTGTTATAAATTAGGTATCAGGGGTTTCTACAAAAAAAAACAAAAAACAAAGATGACTTTTAACCAGTCTAATAGTTAAATAACCTAAAAAAATTGATCAAAAGTAAGTATTTTTGTTGCTGTACTTGTTTATTTATACAATAAGTTACGATCAAAGATGCTGTTTTTAAACTGAAAGGATTGTTTATTTAGTCGTATTATAGTTTTCAATTAAAATGACATTAATTAATCGCACACCTTGTAATGACTTTGTTTAAAAATCTTAAGTCCCACCATTAGTTTTATTGATTCCTGAACTAAACTTTGACAAGGAAGGATTTAAGATGCTTTATATCTTCATAAACAAAAGTTTATAAAAAATGGGAAAGAACAGACCCAGTTAAAGGAGATAAGACTGTAGTGCTGGATTCATCTTTGAATTGAAAGTGGACAAAATTAGGACATGTGGAGGTGTTTAAAAGTGTGTCACCTGTTGTACAAAAGCCTCTTGAAATCTTGGAACAGAGTGTCTTTGTTCTTATCAATGAAGCCCACCACTGAGTACCTGTGAGAAGGAAAGCCTGGTAAATACACAACACTGACTGTCATGTTCATACATGTTGTCCTAATAGCTGTTCTTTACTAACTCCATCAATAATTACAGAAATTGTCTTCATCAATACAAAGTGGGATCTTTAAAGCTTTGTTCCACCTGTGTACTTAAAGCCTGGGACTAATGTCCATCTTCAGATGATACACTGGGTAACTGAAGGAGCTTTGATAAATAAAGCTGCTATAATCCACAGTGAGAAGTGAGGAGCTCTCAGCCTGCTGCCTTACATAACTGTGGCACTGAGGTCAATCAGGGCTGCCAGTCTGAGCCCGCTCCCCTGGGTATCAGACACTTAGCCTTCACAAATAGGCTCAACACATTTCCATTAGAGCCCTTATCATGGCCCCGCTGTATGCTCAGGGGCTGTGATGACTTAAAATGAGGTCACATCAAGCAATTTTAATTGTCAACCTACAAATAACACCATTAAGAATGTTTATGTTGAATACTTCCTTTTATATGAGTGCATCACATACAAACTGTAAACTACAGCATTAATATCATCAATCAGAGTGATGGAGTGATGTAATTAAGTGCCTGAAATCTGAAATATTTCATCCTGTTTGACGTGAATCCAAATAGCATGATTTTTACTGATCAAATTTATTCAGATATTAATAATATACATAAATTTTGTTTATCTATAGTGGTGAAGCTCAATAAAAAATATCTGTACTTAAATCGTAGAGAAATGTCAGATTCCTGATTGAAAAGAAGCTGCAATAAATTCGTCTCTCTACAGAAAACCAAATGTTTTTTTAAAGTCTCTTTTATAGACATCTACTTAAAGAGATCTGAATCGAGCCGTGCTTTAATAACCTTCTTCTGCAATAACTTAATGTTCTCAGCAGTACTTTCAATCAGTAGCTCTAAGGCATGAATACATACAGGAGTAGAAAAGAGGATGAATCATCAATAAAAGCTTTCCCTAAATAAACGCAAACTTTAAGATACTTACACCACATCACCTGCATAGTGCCTGATGCGAAAGTCTCTGTCGAACTCCAGACTCTTATCAGTTGGTGAGAGCTTTAAAGAGAAACACAAACACCACCACAGTGAATGTAGAGTTTTTAGAGCTGGATTAAAGTGGCAAATAATTAAGAAATACAATAAAAATGTGTTACTTATCAAACCTTTCTTGTTAATGAGGTCCAGCTCAGTATTAAGAAACTGTTCAGAAAGGCTCAGATTACAAAATAAATCATTTTAGAAGATACAGCCTAAATACAAACGTTAGAATATAATTGTTTGAGATTAAAACCAAGCACATGTATGCATGACTGAATATTAGTGAATTTACAGTAGCTTATGTCATTTTATGAGTCTAACATTTATGACTATAACATTTTACTCAATTTGAAATCAACTAAAAAGTGAATAATTTGATACCAGTTGTTTAAAGTAACATAACCCAGATTTGCTAGTTTAGTCCTATTTTTAGATGCAGAAGTCTAGAAATTAAAAGTAGTGGACTGATTTGTAAAACAAATATGTTTTTTTTTAAGATGCAGATTAATACTTTTAAAGTTACATTGTGCGGCCGACATGAAACTCTATCAGTGTTTATCTGGGATTGTACTCAAATGCATCTGTCTTCATTTTCTGATCTTGCTTGAGGTTCTAATAATTTTAACTTCACATGTATTTGACTAACAGAAGGTATTTCTAATTGTAATTATTGTAATATTTAAGTAACTTCAGAGTGTGACCAGACTTTAAAGGATCAAATCCTCTTAAAATGTGTTGTTTCTGTAACCTGAGGTCTGATTCAGCATTTAACACAGATTTGAGAAAAAGAAAAGCTGACCCAGCATCACAGAGAGGATTCTTATTTCCTGTGACATACAGGCAGTTCTGCCTCAACAGAGAAAAATAAGTCATCTTTTGGCTGCTCTATTACCCCCCCGTTTAATACAAACTGCCTACAAATCTGGGGTGTAACTTCCCATCTGTAAAATCTCTTTATTTTACCTCCTCAAAGAGTCAGGCTCAGCAGGAGTTATTCAATCCAAAATGAATTTTCAGTCATAAAATGTGCGCCAGTTTTACTTTGAAACGAACTGTCCAGAGCCATTTGTGCTTCTTTGATCATAACTCTTCACAACCCGAGCTGTGAAAGCGAAACCAAGGGTTCAGGATGATTTTCAGAACTGGGAGCATTACTGACACAGGAAACCCACTGGCGCAACAAAAAAAACACCAAGGCTGTCAGATCTCATCAAATCTTACCGTAAAAAGAGAAAGGACAGAAAGGATAAAGCATGAAAGTTAGGAAGTGAAATTAAATCAAGGGAGAAAATGAGACAATGAGATGAGGACTGAAGATGGAGGATGAGAAGGAGGAAGGAAATAAATGTAATTCGACAGGTAGAGACTTCAGCTGAAACAAAGGAAAGAAAGGAGTTTAATACTGGGGTTGTGGGGGGTCAAAGAAGAAGAGAAATTAAAGCAAAAAATGAAACCATTTTTAAACTCTTCCACCCGATATGGACATCTACTGGTACATCTGTACAAGGCAGAACATCATCAATGAGTCCTTTCATACATGCATCAAGCTCATTTAGAGTTTATTTCAACCAGAGTATCAGACATCCTGATTTCTGTTAATCGTGTAAATAAGAGCTTCCAGATACTCAAAACCCCAAAATTAATCTCATAAAATTCACATATTACTGATAACCAATCCAAAAAAAGTTTCCAATATATAAAAATATGCAAATATGTCGGCAGACTGAAAAACTTGTCCATGTACTCAACTGTATATAACCTCAACACTCAGAGCTCCTTCTTCTTTATTGGTGGATGACCGAGTTTTTGGGGGGGAAGCGCCTGAAAAAATAAAACAGTATTTTTTTGTTTTTACTTAAAATTCCAGTGCTGTAAGAAACACAGTTTTGATTTTACTAAAAGCTAAACATTATAATTATCCAATTGAACAGTTGAAATATATGAGTTTATATAATGAAAAGACCGATAAGGATTAAAAACAAGCTAATATTTCAGCGATTTTTAAATCCAAGATGGACATTTATGTTTTCCTTTGCGAATAATAAACGTGGTGTTTAGACCTCATAGATCATAAATGTCTCCTATACTTTTATAAATTACTTATTTTAATATTCACTCTAATGCAGTGGGTTTGGTTTGTATGCTTAAACAAATTAGAAACTTTTAAAGCCATATTAAAATTTAGAGTGTTCTTCTGTAAAATCAACCATTACAAAATGTTCTGTTAGTTTATGAAAGAGATGGATGACTCATCCGTGTGCTAAGAGCTCTTCGATTCAAACAGAAGTTCGAGGAAATGTAAGAGGAAATTTTCCAAATATAAATGACTTTTTTTTTTTTCTTATACAGCTAAATGAGTCGAAAGCCCAAATCAAAACCATAAAAGGACCAGAAATAAATGTCTGACTGATCTCAGAAAAACTCCTGATGGAAACCAAAAGATTATTCACCTCCCTGCAGTAAAAGAAATCTGCTGAGAAGCTAAGCGGCTTCTAGCTCCTGTCAACGACAGTTTGATGAGGAAACAAAAGAAATGTTTTCCTGCTCGTGTTTGAAGATGGGAGAGAAAGTAATTAGAGTTGTTATAATCAAAAGAGTCTGAAAAACCATTTGAACAAGGTGCAGCCTGTGTGCTGCTGCTCTAACTAAATTCACTGTGTTCCGCTAAAACTAGTAGGTTTCTTCAAAAGAAATCCACAAATCTCCAGTAGAAAGTTGTTAAACATTTTTTTCTAAATATCCTAATTCTACAGAGCTCACAATAAACTTTATTTTTACCATTTTTAACACATAAAGGTAGGAAGTTGTAAAGAAGAACAACATATGAAAGGAGGTGAATGGATGCAGATAAATGAGTGGAAGTATTGAGCAGATGAATAACTGAGTGACAGAAGAGTGGAAGGATGAACAGACAGGCGGATGTGAGGAGCTGGAGAGTTTCTTCAGTGACAGAATGCTGTATTCTAGATCCACAAAGGAACATAATCACAGATCCTTCCTTCCAGCAGCTGTTATATTTTATACCTTAACATTTATTGCCCAAACAAACTCATAACTTTATTACATATACCTCTACTGTTTTTGTTATATATTATTTTTAAGTGTTGAGGTCAGCTGTAGTTCACCGTTTCAGTTAAGGAGCTAAAAAACACTCATCTTAAAATGGTGAGGTAAAAGATTTAAATCAGGATTAATATATAGACTTTACTTTTACAATGGAAAAGCCAAGAAGAATTTCTGAAGACAATGGAATCAGCAGGTGACTGTGTGACAAAATATCTACTCTTTGAGACAAAATACATAAAGACCAAAAGTTGTAGTTTGTATTGCTTTCTATTTACTGACATTTGTTTGTATGTATTTTATTTCAAGGGGAGAATGGGGGACAAGAAAAGGACAAACAGAGCAGACAAGCAGATGCTCTCTCAGACAGACAGACTGCATCTGCTGGAAGCCACACAGCCCCTCATCCAAAACAATCAGTCACACTCCAACACACAGGGACAGAAACAGGGCTTGGCATCTTTATTATCCACACCTCTCCTGTGATTTGGACTCGACCTAACACCACTCAGAGTGCCCATGTGTGCTTTTACTACATGTGAGGGTCGCTTCACATTTTTTTTTAAACTTACTTAGAATTTGAAACATAAAAAACATTTTTGGGTTCATTTTTCTGAATGTTTGATGTAATTTGACCTGTTTTATGATATAAAAGTCAAAGACCTGACAATCACATTTTACTGTTTCTGTGAATTTTTTGTGAGAAAATATAAAACAAAGGATCAGTGGCTACAGCTAAGAGAAAAATAAATATTGTTATAAAAAGATTTCACTATTAGCCATGCTAATTTAAAACCTACAATAATTTAGGGTTCTTTGTGGTAACCTACCCCTGCAGAGTTACTTTATCACCACCAACCAGAATTCAAAATAAATAGGAAAACAGAAACTCAAGGTTGTTGCTCAAACATTAGCATGGACCAAATCCAAATAAGTGGCACTTATGAATAATTAAATCTAAGGATATTCAAGAAAATGATTTGAGATTTTCTTCTTTCTGGATCTGATACTCATAGTTTTTGGACAAATGGGGACTGTACCTTGTTCTCAATCTGATTGGAAGACATTTCGATAACCCAGATCAACCAACGGGATGCAGACATACTTTCACATCAAGATCAAAACTAATTTCTATCAAGTTTTCTTCTGTGGTCCAATTGGGATGGAAAAGTCTTTATAGGTCTAAATCATCAAATGAGCCAAAAACTATTTATTTTAAACGAGATAAATAACTTCAGTGATTTATCAATAAATGATGTATATTTGCCCCAGAAAGGTTAAATAGTGATAAATGTGTCCCAATACTAAAACATCAATAAAACTGCTCAAATTCAACTCTTTAATAATTTTTTTTTATAAAATAAATATTTGGTGCTGATTTAAATCTGTTTAGATCCCGGGATTTTGCACTTAAAAACAACTTACAGCAGACTAGCTGCAGAACTAGTTGGCCTTGTTTTTCTGCAGCACAGATTCTATTCAAAGCCTGCCAATAAACCAGACCTCCGTCCTAATATTCCTCCCCCTGCTCCTGTCAGCCTTTACACTCCCATGCATCTCACATCACTTTCAGTTTCCAGCAATCCTTTTAGCCACCTGTGCCCAGATAATCTATGTCCCCAGAAATAAAGAGAGATCCTCCAGCGAACATCCAGACCACCTGATGAGCACCACCTGATCATCTCTGAAGCAGCTATCAAGGCATTAAAACACAAGTTCATCCCTGAATCTTAGATTTGAGTACAGACCTAGTGAAGCTCACAGTGCCACCCTGTTGGATACGACATCCACTCCTTCATAGGCAACATTTAAACACCTCCACATGTCCTTTCTGCGGTCAATGACCTTGCATCACCATGGTGCTAATAATCACTTTCCATGATTAGCACATTAGAACACACGCTGAGTGTAAACTCTACCTCCTAGCACATTCCCCCTACATGAATTCATACATGACAGCTGGTGGAGGACACACACAAACACCTAGTTAGTATGCTGCACCTGTAGATGCCACGTGCTGGGATCTATGTGAAAGGTACAATCAGGAAAGCTGAAGGTAAATGTGACCAAAGCAGAAGAGGCGAGATAATTAAGGATTAGGAAAAGAAGCTGCTGTAGGTTAAAAATATGAAGTAAATGCATCAGTGCTTTAGTTAAAAGGGTGAGCGCTTTATCAAAAGCTGTAGAAAAGTTCAGCTCTAGATTTGTCTGGTATCTGTTAAGGGTGGACAATAATTCAATGTATAATCAAAATATAACACTGATATGATAAACAAATTTCTATTATTTTACTAATACAGCCAGAATTTGTCACTCATGAGTTGCCTGTTTTTTAAGGAAACATTTTAATCTATTATAATGAAGAAGTTTCACAAACTTGGAAAAATAATTGTCATAAGTTTGTTCAGGATTCTGTTGTAGGCCTTCTTTTTTGTGGCTTTTATATAGTTGTTGTCACATCTGTTAGAAGAAAAGCAAGTTAAACCAGTAAAAATAAATCTTTCCTTTTGACACTTAAATGTTTGTTTTCAAAGACTAAATCCTACTGACTTTCAGATAATATTTATAAAAGAAGTGAAACTATAGATGCTTTTTGTTTCACCTCACAGTTCTGAACAGCTTTGCTTTTAAAACATTCAGAAACTGTATATCTGACTCTGTGCTTCACTTACTCTGGTTTTCATTGTGAGGCAGTCAAAGCTTCATCAAAGGACTTTTTATTGAAAAGAAAACAAAGCATCCTGCTGTTGCTGGGATACATGTTTCTGATGGAGTTTATGGGCTGGAAAAACATAACTGTGAGTCTTTATGAAACTGCTGAAGGTCTATTTTAGACACCATTAACTGGAGATAGAACTGTGATTATCAGTCTTTCTACAGGCTTCAACACCCTATTTTCTCTCTTGCTGTTGGTGTGGATATTTTATCACAGTTTAGTTTCTCCCAAAACCTCAGCTGCTCCTGCTTTCTCAACCTTCATATCTGCTTTAGTTCATTTGTAAGAGAAAGAGAGTGTGTCCATTCCTTTGTGTGCGTTTCCTGTTTTGCCAATATAGCTCTGGGAATCCATGTCCCAGGGCCAGCTGTGCTTTCACAAGCAGATCATGGTTATGGCTGTTGCAATAAGGTTCTGCTTAGTAATAGTAAGTGAAACATTGCTTAAAATTATTTAGGGAATAAGGTCATATATAAAGACATTGAGATGGAAAGGGAGGTGAGAAAAAGGTGGAGATAATTACTAAGGGGAGAGAGAAAGAGATACAGACAGGAAAGAAGGAAAAGAGAGAAAGTAAAACAAAAGACAACACAGAAGATAAACAGTAGCTCTTAGAAGTCTACTTCCATACCTGTATGAGATGAGAGGGAAAGAAAACAAAGAACATAACAAAAAGGAGACAACAAAAGAAACCAAAGTAAACATCAAACAAAGCTTCAAGAGCAGCAGGTATCCTTTAGATATCCATGTGTGTGGAAAACAAAATAATAGTGATTACACTATTATTCAGGTTGGTATATATCTGTAGCTGCAGGTTAGTATTTAGTATTGGCGTGCATCCTTGAACAAGTAGAACCAAACTCTGTGCTATGTGTGCAAGGGCTGTGTCAAACCTTCTCCAAGAACTACCAAACACCCAAAACATGGGGTTAAATTTAAAAAAAAGGGGCAAAATAAAGCAGTAGAAGCATTCCTTTGCTTTTTTCCTCTCCAAGTTAAAATCATCCAAAGACTTAAAAAAATAGATATAAAAATAATTGATGCAAAAAACAAAAATAAGAAAATTCACTTTCTCTTTATTTAGTAAATGGCTTTCTCTGAGTTGGAAATTTTAAAAGTTGTTGCTTAAATTTGAGTTTTGCAAACAACATTTTTTCTAAATAAACTCCTTGAAATGAAAGATAAATAAAAAAAATGTAAATTCTTTTTCTGCACTATTAAATCATTAGAAATAATAAAAATAGTGGGACAGAAAAAAATAAACCCAAACATTTGGTTTATTAGATTGTAAAGGAAAATCAGAAATGTAACCAGCAGGTGGCACCATCCGTCCCAATAAAGTGCAAAAATCAATTCAAACTGGATTCTTTGTAAGATAATAGAAAGCAGCAGATCATCCACCACTATAAACAACAAATAATAACATCAAGCTTTATGGATCTTTAGGAAAGAGCCACGGTGTTAGTCGTTATCCACAAACAACACTTCAAACTGTTGAACCTTTCTAGGATGTTCTAACATCCAATCATTGTGTTAATGTGATGCTCAGTCTGCTTTGCCGTTTGAGAACCCGAAGAACTTTCTGTAATAGATGGATCCATGGATTCTGCTCTCTAGCAAATAATCCTGACATTATTGATTTTCCTAAATGTGAGATGGCAGCAGTTGCTGCCAAGGACAGTACAATCCGTTATTAGGTTTATGTGGGTAATTACTGCTTTAAATTAGAGCAGACTGGTTTCATTTGCTCCCCCCCCCCCTAATAATTGAAACCATAGATACCTGTTTGAAAATAAAGATAATTTTAATCGTCCAGTTAAATGAAATTTTAAGCCAAAAACCTGTCTGCACAAACTCTCAACATCACTGTTTCAGAATTGCTGTGGGGATCAAGGGAACAAGACAAACGGCTTCCTCAGTTCAAAGAAACAGTAGCAAGACTCCTGACAGAACAGCTTCCAGACAATATTGATTCATGCAGATATCAGTTCCAGGAAGAACCAGCAGGATAAGTGTATACTAAAACCCTTCACGTCTATGAAAGTCCTGTAGGAGGACCAGGTCAGAGAGCGATGATGAGGAGCATATCGACTCACATGAAAGAGGGGAAAGAAGTTTCACGGATCGATACACCCTGCAGGACAATCTTATATTCACAGCTTCCATGTCATCACGCAGTGTTTCCACACCTAGCTGTAGTGGGACCCAGTTTCTGCAGGGATCACTGCCTGCTGGCTGTTTGTTTCTTTTTGAATCACAGGGGAACAGGTAGACTTTGAAACAGCCTCACTTTGTAGCCTGTTGATTTACTATTTCAGTCCACAGCTTCCCTCTCTTCCTACCCACAGTGCATTAGCATATCCTTCACTTCTTCCCCTCATCTTAAGCCCATATGTACAGCTCTCCTCATAAATCTGTCTCTTCCACACTCTCCTATAGGATCTCAGTGACATCACTTGTGCAAAGTGTTGAGTCAGACTCCTATAAACATTTCCTCTGACAGTCGTTGCCCCCTGGTGTTCAAAGAGTAGACTGCAACAGCTCCTCTGTCATAAACACATCTGGAGCTTGAAATCTTTTAACATCTTCCCCTGAAAAGCCCTTACAAGTCATCTATCAGCAAACATCCTGGATCAGAGAGAAGAAACGTTGCAACCAAGCCATCTGTTCCTTAAACATGAACGACAATACATTTAATTGGCTTAGCTTTCGCTGATGAGTCTGAACAGACCATTAGAGTGAATTTGAAACTGAATCTTCCTGCTTATTGGATCACATTCTCTGCTTGGAGGGATAAGAGCCACTTAATGCATGGAGAACCCCC
>JAUZNJ010017076.1:0-17419 GCA_034780135.1 Jordanella pulchra
CAGATGCTAAAAAAGTTTTAATTTTCTTTTTTAATAGATTTTTTTTAAACATAATTCATATGAGCAACCTTTAGTACGGAGTTTTTTTAATCCATCAATATGCAAACATGAACTGATGAACTCAGTTCAGATATTGTGTATCAATGTGTGACTGCATTTGATAACATCAGTTTATTATGGTATATTAATACTAAGAAGTAGTTTTAGTTGAACAATAATCTTTATTTATTTTTACTTTTTTATTTTCTTCAGAAGGAACAAACAATGTCCCAAAATACAAGCCTAGTTCTAAAGATCCTGCCTGGTTCTTGTTCTTAGAGAGTCGGTTCTGGAGGAACCTCGACTCCTTTGCTGTAATCAGATTCTGTTAGATTATCTTCTTTTTCAGAATAAATGCATCAATCTTCCAGTGCAGTAAGACGAATGCATTCAGTAAGGATTTGATATCAAATCGCACTAAATATTTCCCCAAAAATTGTACTCAAGGAAGAGTAGCACGACTATATCATATTTTTACTCAGGTAAAAGTAAAAAGTACAATGGAGAAAAAACTACTCCTTAAATTACTTTTTTCTCATAAAGTTACACGAGTAAATAGTTACTTCCCACCTCTGATTACTGGGCCTTCAAACAATTTGTGAAAACTTGTTCTCCATGTTTGTAAGCATCTGGTTGGTTAGTTGAGTAAAATACGCCTTAAAGCAAAGTGCTGCCAAGTGTGATATAAAGTCAAACAAAATCCTCCAAGACATCAAGAAGAGAAAACAAACAAAGTGGGAAGTATTTTCTCTGCTTGCTGTTCTGGAGGAAAATCAATACATCAAAATGGGAGCCTCAAAGGAAGAAGTCGAAAAAAGCATCAAATATCCTGTGTTTCCATGAAAAACATTTCACCATGTAGTGTTTCAGCAATGTGAAATGTACTTCACAAAATGAGTGCTGTTACATTTGGAGGCGGCGGGAGAAACATAAACCAGGAAACTTAATCGATGTCAGAGAGGTGCAGAAAAATGATTGTTTTTCTGTGCTTTTTGAGAGAAACACTCGTTATAACAACATTGTTTAACACTGGGCTCTACAGGGAAAACTACAGGGAAACTTTTACTAGAGTTTTTTAGGGTTGCAGTGGGAGTTTATATATGTGCTGGAATAAATCAGCACTGGAGCCGACGAGGAAGCCCAGATGTGGATATGATTGTTTGCTGCTCAGACAGCTCTAAACATGAAGTCAAGTCAACAAACTCACAGCAGTTTGTATCATGATAACATTCTTGTGTTTGTATCTTTGTTTGTTTGCAGTGACATCTATAACTGAGGCCTCTCAGGACACAGAGGCTGAAACAACTAAAAAGCAGGACTAAAATGGTGAGAGCAGAGAACAAACACCTGATGCACTTTAATTACATTTAAATGTAGTTAAACTATGTCACTCTTTATTTTGTAATAAAATGTTATTCATAAAGTCAAATATTGTTTATTTTACAAGTGAATACGAAGTGTAGAGATGCAAAAACTAAACATTGTTCCATTATTGTTTCAGTTCTTTGTCCTTCACAGGTCAGATTTACCTAAAAAGCAAAACATCAAGAGGATCAATGAAGACGCTGTGAAAACCTAACTCTCCTTTTTATCTCATCAACACCAAAATAATAGCCTTAACAAGTTTTTGTTTAGGATGGTTCAGGGTTTCTTATCATTTTTTTTTACACACATTTGAAAGCCTTTACTGCAGAGAAAAGGAGGAGTTTTGCTACTGGAAACCACAAGTGCCTGGAGCCGTGTAGGCTTATACACCACAAATGCAACACGAACACTTTGATGGCAATGTGAGGCTGCAACACTGTGAACTGTTGTTAGCAAGGTTGGTAACTCTGGACTGGGGGTATTTAAAGTCTCTGAAGGATGAATGCTGTAAATCCTTCGTTTCTCTGAGGAGAAAACAAGCCAAATTTGACTGTGAATAAAATAATGCGTAATGTGGACACTAAACTAGAGGGACGGGTTATCATTGTCTCACCGAGAGGAGTTCATGAAACCCAGATGTTACACAAAAAAAGGATCAGTTATTCCTACTGCTGCGAATGATTTTAACGTTTTTCATGCTGCGCTCCAAACGTTGCTCTTTTTGGTTTAACACAAGTATGACGCTGTAAAAATTGATATCTAAGTCAATTTTTCTTAAATTGTTTTCTCTTTTGATTTGACCAGGTAAGACAATTTGCCAATGGAAAAAGATGATTTACATTTAAAATAAGAAAAAAAAGCTCATCTCCAATATCTTATTTCAGGTGCATAATATCCAATTATTCTTCTTGAAGGACAAACATACTCATATGGATAGATTTGCTCAAATTAAATGCAAACATTGTCTGCTTTAGTTGTTATGTTTCAAAAACTGATCTAAAAATACATATTTGCCCTTAATTTGAGCTGGTAAATTAGATGATCTGCCAGTAGAAACAGTATCTTTGTCCTTAAAATAAGATAATTTGGCATTATGCACTTGAAATAAGATAACAGAGTTGCTTTTTCTTATTTTAACCGTAAATCCTCTTATTCCAGCGGCAAAATGTTTCACTTACCTGCTCTAATCAAGACAAAATACATTTATTTCAACAAAATTTAACTGAGTTAGATGTAATTTTGCAGTGCAAAGCCTGCATTTGACTGATTATGACAAGTGCAGCGATTAGCTGCACTCTGCGCTCCTAAAACGTAGTTTATATAAGCAGTGGTAGTCTTTAAGTTTTCATTCCTGTTGTTTTTTGGGGATCAGAAGTACTTTAAACAGCCAAATACGTGTTTCTTGTAACAAAGTGTGAGTGTAAAGTATGAGCAGCAGTGTTAAAAAAGGAAAATGAGATTTTCTTTCCTTTTTTCCCACCACAGGAAACTTCTGACACTCTGCTGTAAAAATAAAATGTATAAACGATGTGACGGATGGCGTTAGCATTCAGGAAAACGTACATAGAAGAAAAACAAAACGTAACTTCAAGAATCGGCCCATTTCTGCTCACAACCAGCTCAACTGTCATTGAACATGACAAATTGGATAAGTTTCTGCATTCGCAAGCTGAAAATTAAGAAATCCATCAAAAACATATTTAGACATTGATAAAGTCTATTAATAGTAATGATGTGTTGAATTTATGTTTAACAGTTTAGCTGCTAGTTCACAAATCATCTAAAAATAAGTAAAACATTCTTTAAAATCAGTAGATTTGAGCTTCATTTGAGCGGGTAAATAGAAAGATCTGATGATAGCATGAGTATTTTTGTCCACAAAATAAGGAAAGTAAAAATGATGTACTTGAAATAAGATCATTAAGTCTTATTTATTGAAATATTGAAATTATTCATATCACCGGCTAATTGTCTTACTTATCCATTTAAAACAAGGGAGAATATATCTATTTCTATAATAATTGACTTAGTTCTATTTCACTTTAAGCAGGGTGTTAAAACATGGGTTATTTAAGGTCAAATAAATAAAAAAAACTGTGATGGATGATCACAGGAACAGAGCAGAGAACATTCTTCATCCACAGGACGAGGACAAAGACGACCTCTGCTGTAATGTTGACATACTTTATAAAGACATCATGTTTATCTCTAGAGGTTAGATTTGAATGAATCCTCTTGATAAATAAAACCCGTTCAGCTCACACCGTGGGACACTGAAATCATGTGGGTTTAGGTTTAAAAAAAAAAGAGTGTCTCACCTTACGGAGCAAAGTCAGACACCTCAACAACCTATTTGGCTTTTATTTTGAAAATATGGCACAGGAAATGATTCTACAGCTAAATAATGGGTATAAATTTAGGTTTATTCTCTTATTGTATTTCTTTCTCATGAATGAACAGCTTGATTTGTTTAAGATTCTGCTAACTTGTTGGTGTAAAGAATAAACTGTCCCTAACTAAAAAGCCTGTTTTTTTTATTGTGTTCTTTAAAGCAGATACTGTAGCCATACTTAAATAAAACCATGAGAAAGAACGGTGATCTATGACAAAGTATTCATTCCCCCAGAATATGTTTAACATTTGTTTGTTACAAACAAAAACTTGAATGTATTTATGTATTAGAAAAGGGATTACTAAACCCAAAGGTAAAAGTGCCACAGACTGCAGCCCCCCTAAAAAATACAGATTTCACTTTATATTTACACAAAAAGAGTGAAGTAACTATATTCATTTTAAATAGTTAAAATGACATTTAATTTCATGTTTTTATTATTTATTAAATGAAACAATGAATTGTGCTTTTATAACTTAATGCTATATTTATAGTAATATTTGAGTCAAAATAATTCAAGTTTACTCTTTTGACCCCCCCCCTTTATTAGTGGTTAAAAATGATAAAGAACCAAATAATAGTTTTATATAAAGTTAAGCTTTTAGTCCAACTTTCATTTGTCATTTAATCTTTTTAAAATTATAATCATCTTTAGTTAATTATTCACTTTTTTTTTGTCTTGAATCATTTTTGTTTCCTCTATCCCACTTCAAAGTACTTTTCTTTTTCTTATTTTAGCGTATCTACAGCACTTTGAATTGTCTTTATACTGAAATGTGCTAAAAGAAAATGCAAAACAGGTTAAATAATAAATACAAAAAAATCATCTTTAAATGGGTGTGTTTGACCATAATTTGAGCAGGTTACCGTTATGATCTACCATTGGAACAAGGATTTTATTTTGTTAAAATCAGATCATTTGATAACTAAAATATTCGTGTTATTATTAATCTTCTTATTCCATTGGAACTCTGTGTTTCTTACCTGTTCAAAACAAAGAAAAACACACTTATTTTAAGAAAAAATGACTTGTATTTCATTTGTTTTCAATGTATAAATAAACCTGCCTTAATAACAAATTCCCGTCTTAAAGCTTTGGCAGATTTTTTTAAACATTTGACTTAAAATTTCACAATAGAAAGACATTAAAAGAACCAGTGCTCTTGTTTTTAAATTTATTTTTCTGTTCTTTAGGTTGGAAAATATCAGTTTTCACAAACAATATTCAGGGCAGCAATAAACCTACGCAACACATTCCTGTAGCAGATATTTATACAATGTGTTTTATATAAAGTTCATATGATATTTGTGGCTCTATGACTTTTCTTCATTCAGAAATCATTGACTGTTGTTCTTTTCAGTTGGAGAGAAAATGGCTCTTTGGATTTTAAAAGCTGCAGACATCAGAACTTACTCATGCGCCGTCAAAGAAAAAAACAAATGTATGTTTCTGTTGAGTAAAAGTACAACTAATAATAATATCGGTATAAACAAGGAAGAATAAAACCAGAATGTATGCAAACAAATATAACTGTCAAATATGCAGGAAAGAAGATTGATGACGGTGAAAAGTTGAGAACATTTATTGCTGAGTTACATCATCACTAATGAATGAGGATACCCATAATGCCTTTGGGAATAACCGATGACAACAGCTGATAGTGAAATTCAAGCCACACAAACAAGGTTAGATGCTTAACAACTGTTGTTAGTTGAAAGGCGAGCCGCAGGAATGGAAGATGCAGTGTTGTCCCTAAACACGTCTCATCAATGTTAATGAGGGGAAAGTGCTTCAAGCTGGGCTGATGCTCCAGTAGCATCATTAAAACGCTAATGAATCACTTACTGGACTTTATTAGACTGAGGTGCAGCCTCCTCCGCAGTCACTGGATCTACCTTCACAATCTGGAATGTCCTTCCACTGATTATTAAAGCAAACACCAACGTTTAAATGCTCTATGGAGGGAATTCTGTTCCATTATTGTCACAAGCAGAGAACAAGTAAAATGAAAGTTAATTAAAATTTGAGAAAAATGCAATTAAGAAACATTGTAAAACATTTTAATAAAAAAGGTTTGAGGGAATATTTTTAAAATGTGTTTCATATTTAATCTTTTCAGTTTATTTTATAAATTGATTAGATTTTATAATTTAATTATTTTGTAACATTTTTGAATATTTTCCCATTTTTGTTCTTCAGATCGGGTTTAAAGAATTGCATACTTTCCAAATCGTTTTACAGATCACGCTTTCTTCACTCTAAATCCAATATAACTTGAAAAAATTAAATTTAAAAATATAAAATCTGTAGAGAAGATTTCAGAATTTTAAAGAAAATCTCATTTAAAAAAATTGTAAATGAAAAACTAAATTTGGAAAAACTATTAATCTGAGAAGATAAGCTTACTATCAAAACCCTTTTTTTTAAAGTCCAAAGTTTCATCGCCGTTTTCAAAACATGTTCTTTGTTTGCGACAATAATGGAACAAAATATAGCCTCCATAATCAGACACTCTGGTTCTTATTATAGTAAAACAAAGTGTTAGGAATTAATGGAACTGATGCTCTGCTTTTTAAAAGCATCCTTTACTTTTTTGGGGTTGGTTATGAAGATCAGAGGGACAATGTTTCTTAACCAACCTTCAAAATAGGAAAGGCAGGAACACAAGCTGTTCTACCGAACATTCATACAATTCATACAAACATGCAAATTATCACCAAGCACACTGAGAAGGACGCTTAACGGGCTGCAAAATGTACGAACATCATGCTGCTAAATGTAAAGGTTCATTTATTGCAATGCTTTTGTCCAATGCAGAGGTTGCTATAACTAGAGCTCATTAGGTGCCGTGTTGTCAGTGTAGTTAAGAAGCATCACTCAGAGGACCCAAAACAGCAACTGCTTCGATCTCCACCAGTCCACCCTAGAGGCACAAGGCACAGCGATTTTCAGACACCCTTAAACTTGGATTCAGCACAAATCAGCAGCAGTGTTTGAAGAAATACTCACTCTGGGAAGAGCCGCTACCTGATAGGCAGCTCGGGCTGGAAAGTTAGTGCTGAAAACTGCAGAGGAAGGCTTGGTTAGAACACATGTAGACATCAAACCTATATAAAGCAACAATGCTGCACTGATATGATGCTAGGTTTGAATCTGAACGCCTTTCCTTGTAAAATGAATCGTTTGCTCTTATGGAATAATATTAACCTTTAAAGCCGAGTCTTTCATATTTGATACATGACTGACTTACAAAATCAAACACATATAGTAAACAAAAAAAATTATAAAAGATTGTAAAGACATGCTTTACAATCTTATTTCTTATTGCTCAGGATTTTATGAAGGCACATACAATTAATGATCAATCAATCGATTATTGAAATAATCATCAATTTAGTAATAATTTAATCTTTAACTGGAGTATAGAGACTAACACACACCATTAGCTGAAGAAATAAATCCCTCAGAGAAGTAATTAAAGTTTGCATTTAAGAAGAAAAGCTTAGATTTTGTCAGTGAACATTTTCCATCCAGAAATCATTGACGGGTTTAGTTTTAGCTTCACCTGGTTTAAATTCTGTATGAAATCTTCTCCAAAACAATTATTTATTGATTAATAAAAAAAAATCTCCAGATAAATCAAATAGCAAAGTGAAATGTCAGTTGCAGCCCTCAATTCTATGTGACAATACAGCATTTTTATTTTTTAAGGGTAAAAAGAAAATTAAACAAGACTATCTACATTTTTTACAACAAAAAATGTAAATTTGACTCAAAACTCTGACTTGGTCATTCTAACAAATGAATATGCTGTAATCTAAACCAGTGGGTTTTAACCCTTTAAAGCCAAGTGTATCATATTTGACACATGAATTTTTGAGACCTCTGGATCATCAGTGGGATATTTTCACTCTTCAGAACCCGAATTAATAAATCAGAAATATGTAGGGAACAGAAAATGTATAAAAGATTATACGGAAATGCCTAATCTATCAACATTTATGCAAATAATGATCAAATTTAACTTACACAAAATTTATGTTTTTTTTTCATAGAATTCAATGACAACTCTTATATTAAAAAATCAGAATTTTCTGTCAATTATTTCATGGTTTGGGCTTTAAAATGTTAAAGTGCGGGCCACTAGGGGGCGCTTTAGAGAATTAAGGGAAAAATAAAGAAAAATACACATTTTATTTTTTGATCATTAGTATTATAAATATTATCATTATAGAACGAATGTGTAATAATAATAATATTAGAATATATTGGCATGAAAAGTCCAGGAAAATAACTTTTAAGGTTGGACGTCTGAACATGTCAAAAAAAGGAGACATGATCTTTCTCCTCTTTGTAACAACATGACATACTATGAGTCTGGATTTTCAACTTTGAGCCTCTGGAGGACAGTTAGGGCCTAATAGGAGCTGTTCTGTGGCGGAGCTGAGGCCAGGTTGAGTCAGTTAAATAAATAAACCTTTATTTCAAAAAAGAAGCCCTCTCTTTGTCTTTTTTTTAAATGACAGTGAAATGTATCAGGGATGATTTGTTGTCATCTTTTGGCAGTGAAAGGTAACACATCACCTGGTATTTAGATGAAGCTTAATCCACTGACAGCAGCAGCTCATGTTTCACTCAGCTAAATGACTCGGGAAACTTCAACAACCTGTGTGCTCATCTTCTGCCAAAGCTGCATGATGTTTTCATGTTTATCGAAGAAATATTTTACCACTGGTGGAGCATTTAGCCGTTCTATTTTATCCAAAGGGTTTGCTTTAATCAAAGGAGTAAAACCAAGGGAGGATGTCATGTTGAAAAACAAACTGTGCCCCTGGAGTGAAGCAGGTTTTTGGGTTATACTGCCCCCTCGTGGCCATCTCCTTACATGATGAAAATGATGGCTGGTTGCTGAGCTTAAACAGTCTAATATTTCAGGGAGACACTAGAATCTAATGATTTCAAGGGTTTTATACTTACACTGCTTGTAAATGTCATTGACATTTACAAAATCATTCATGTCAGCTAGCAGCACTGTGGTTTTCACAACTGCAAAAAAAGAGGAAATAATAGAAGGAAGATAAATAAAACTGCTTACAAGGTAAAAAGAAATGTACCTTATTGGACCAAGGTTTCTCTCACCGTTCTCATAGCTGCAGCCAGCAGCTTTAAGAATTTCACCCATATTCACAAGAGCCTGAGAAAAGGACCACAGGACAAAGTTCACCCAGCTCTTCAAATACTGATCCAACTTTAAAATGTCTTCATTAGGAGAAGCAAAAAGATGGGCTAAATTAATAATTAATCAAATGTAGTTTATATTAATGTTAAAAAGACATCAGTTAACAGATATGGTTGAGGTTGTGATTCATTGTACTGAATGAATGAGGAGCTGCAGACGTCTGTGAAGCATCACCTGTCTGGTTTGTGCCTGAACTCCACCTTCCACCAGTTGTCCACTGGAAGGATCCATCCCCAGCTGCCCGGATATGTACACAGTCCGATCAACCACCACTGCTTGGCTTGAACACAAAGAACAAACCAAAGAGTTTACCTGCAACGTGTTCAAAACTAGCAGTGGTTTCTGTCCTGCTGAACCAAAAACATCAGCAGAATGTTTGACACTTTCAGCTTTAAATAACTGTGGTTTTTATTCACACAGCAGCTTAAGATCAGCGTTTCCAAACATTTTAGATTTCTACAATTCCATTTAAAAGTATATGCGCCCTTTTAAATTCTCAAAAGGTGTTAACACGTTTATAAATGTAACAGATGTGTGAAACAGATCAACACAAAGGAACAAATTCCAGTGAATTAGAAAATGGATGATATTCTAATAGAAGACATAGAGAGTCACTCAAAAAAGAAAAAAAAGACACTTTAAATGAAACAATTAAATCATCAACTCCCTGTACATTCAACAGTTTACCTTTTTCATTTAGCTTTTCCGTTCTTGTTGTTAATAAGCTGTTAGTAAACTGTTAAAATGTGCTCAGTAAAGTGTTTATAATCTGTTATCAATCTATTACTAAGCTGTTACTAAACCTGTTAGTAAACTATAAGCTTTTAGTAAACTGCTAATAAGCTGTTATAAAAATGTTAACCAGCTGTTATTAAACAATTAATAAGCTGTAGCTAAATTGTCATTAAGCTGTAGTTGGATCGGTGAAATACTAGAGGGAGAGGATAAAGTAACATTAAAATGTCAAAATAGGATTGAAAAATGCAAGGTGACAAAGAAAATGTAAAATGGAATGACCTCTTTAAAAGTGCAATAAGGAAATATATCATATTCAGATTTATGAACTGTGGTTTTTAAATCTTCATCTAGAAATAGGACTTGAAAATATACTTTTAAATTGCAGTATTTATATTGGAAAAGAAACTACAATTCCTTGTTAATAATTTCATTTAAAATGTGCATATACAAACCCCTTTTCAAATTGGATTTGTAATTCTATTATTTAAATGTTTTATTTTGAAATGGTTGTTTTTCTTTTTGATTGATTCTCCTAGTTCTCCATAGATTTTAATGCTAAAACCCTGTTGTCTGCATTTGTACTCAGACTCGTCTGCCTTTGATATCTGAAGCCTAATCTCCTCTGAAGGTGCATATTTTGCAAACCACTGTACATCACCATAAATGTTTTAGCTAAACGTTACATATGCTAACAAAGTAATTGAAACACAATCCTGGGAGCAGAATATGTTAATGGTTAAACTTTCCAACTTTGTTTGGGTCTAAAGGGCAAAATCTAAAAAAGTGCCCTTTGCTCAAAAAAGGCTGTGCAACCCTGATCCGTTGAATAGGGAAATGTATATTTCTTTTGTATGTTAGTGCAATCTTCTGTACCTATAGAAAGCAAATAAAAAATAAATAGATAGGTGTATATGTGGTCAGATAGCAATAAAAACATAAGTCAATAATGTAAATCAATTTTGGATTTGTGTTTGTTCGTGTGTGACGTTAGATGTTTCATATATAAGAATATATACGTAGAAGTTATGAAAGTTATCAAAGATATTAATTTACAAACACAATTCCCAAACTTACAGTACTTGTACATTTGTGACTGTTACTAGTAAATGTATTGTCTGTACTTATAAATTTAGATTTCGTACTTGTAAACTTGTACTCATATCTGTTATTTCTACTAATATATTTGTGATATTTGTGAATTCATGATTCTGAGTTTTTTATTTGTTCATTTCTAACTCCTTCCTTTTGTGTGTGTGTGTTTTGCATTTGGAAATTCATGAACTTGTTCTTGTATTTCTACAAAGCTGTAACTTTATAACTTCTAAACTTGTTTTCACGGATGAATGCCAATTTCTATAAACTGACAGCGGACAACAAATACAAATCTTAAATTTATTTACATTTCTTTACTTTACATGTACGCATCTATTTTTATGGAGTTGTCTTACTCCACAGTACTGCCATGTGTCCCTCCTGCCTTGTGGCCTGCTGAGCAGCAGCTTTAAACCTGAACCCCGGTAGTTTGGACTCGTCTCACCTGTATGGGCCGATCGCAGCCGGAGCTTTGGCTGTGCTGATGATCCTCCTGATCAGTGCTGCCATTTCCTCCCTGCAGTATTCACACAACCAAACGAGTGAAACATCTAACAGTCAGGCAGAGAAGAACCGAGAGCCGACATGCTGACATGAGAGCGTCACAATTTCTTTACCGTAAAAAACATGCTGTGCGCGCATCATCAAAAAAAGAATACAAGTTAGCTCATACAGATGCGTTTACATTAACTCATAACTATTCTATGAATTATTTAAGAATATATTTTACTTTATTTTTTACCTATTAAAGATGATTCGGTTACAAACGTTTCAACTGTTTTAGTCATTTCACTACATTTCCCATGACTCCTCCCCCCCAAAAAACGCGGAAGTGTAAAAGACGCCAACTAGCATGAGGACAACTCACATGGTAGCAAGAGGAGGGCAGCCAAAATAATTGCGTGGCACATGCACAAACAACCTTTAAGGTAACAGTACATGTTGATTTTATTTTTAAAGCTCTAGTTTGGACAGAAATGTTAACTTTCTCCGATGTAATAGAGCTAAACAGCGAAAACAGATGCAGTTATCTAGCTGTGGTGTTGGCTTTGGTCTGAGGTATGCCTTCTGTTTTTTTTTTGTTTGTTTGTTTTGTTTGCTCTCAGAAAATGTCTTCAGCTAAAGCCAAGATGCGTGAAAAGAAGATGAGGAACCAGCCTGCCAGTGTACAGTATCCATCATCTTCTCAGTTGGAGAGTAGCGCAGAGAATAGTGGAAGAAGAGATCACCATCATGTCAGCGGTATGCCTTCATCTCTAATGCAGGATGGGACTTATTTCTTAGAGGCCAGGAAAAGCTTTAGGAGTCTCTTTTTGAGTAATCCTCTGATAATTTAGTTTCAGTGTAAACCTTTCGCTCCAGTGTCACATCTTCACAAGATATCAAACAATAAGTAAACAGGAAATAAATTTTATGTGAGAGACACGAATTTAGCAAAATCTGACTTCATTTAATACATGAAAACAAGAGTAACAGACCTGGGATCATATCATCACCAATATACAACACTTGTCATCAGGTTGGTTTAAAGGAAACATCTGATGGCAGGAGTCGCTCCTTTTGAATGAGCATGTAGAAATAGTAGATATTTGTTTGCATTGTTGACTCGACAAAAATCCATCATACTGAGCATGCATGCAGTGACAGTTCAGAGCTTCAGAGCCGTTTTATTCCTCTGCTCTGCACCTGCTGCAGCAGAGCGACAACAAGACCTTGTGGGGTTTTGCTGAGCTATGATATTACTAAAAAAATCACAATATATAGTCTTTGTTCATGTATCTGGACAAACTTTATCGTATCGTTAAATTCTTTCCAAGATTCAGACATTATTGCAAAATGACGTTTAAACCCACTGAAGTCGACGTTCCTCTAAGTTAGGGGCTTTTTTTCCAGAAGGGGGTCAATGCGATGAGCTTCCTTCCTCAAAGAGGCTGAGGACCCCCCCCAACAGGAGCGGATGGGTTCGTGGACATCAGAAAGATGGCGGTGGATATTGCGGGGAGTTACCAAAGTACATCACGGGTAAACATATTGACTACATATCGATGGAAACCGTCTTGTTCTACTGAGCTGAGTCTAATTAAAGAAAGTAAGATTAGTGCTTTTATGATTTATTTATTTACTTTTGGTTTTTTTGCTGGTCCTTTTCCAAAATAAAGTTTTGCTGAGGAAGTTGATTGACAGATGAAGAAACTCCCATCATTCATCATCAGATGGGTGTTTAGCAGCTTTGCTCTCCTTTCTCTTGGTCCAGGTGGGGCGTTCGCCCGCGCCAGAGCTGCAGAGGTGAACGCCATGCTGAAAGCGGTCACCAAGACGACGGCTAGCAGCCACGTGTTCGAGGCTCTTCCCAGACACATGAGGCGAAGGGCCATGAGTCACAACCCCAAGCGGCTCCCTCGCCGGCTTAGAGACGTCGCCATCAGGATGGTAACTTCTGGCTTCCACCTGTTTTAATGTTCAGCAGTTGGAAGTCTGAACGCCCCTCACCCACATCCGTTTTCTCTCCTGCAGAGAGAGAAGAGCCTCCAGGCCGGCTCGAAGAAAAAGAAGAAGGAACCCACGAAAGGCAAAAGCCGCAAAGCTCGCCGGCGCCATGGGAACCTGCTGCTGGAGTTCAACCGGCGCCAGAGGAAGAACATTTGGCTGGAGACGCACATTTGGCACGCCAAGCGTTTCCACATGGTGAAAAAGTGGGGCTACTGCCTCGGGGACAGACCCACGGACAAATGCTACCGGCCGTGCTACAGAGCGATGAGCAGCCACTGCCTCCTGCAGGTAACCATGGCAACGAAGCTGATGCTTGGGTTTATTGATAGGATCTCTTCTGTAATCTTTGATTTTTGTCCATTCAGGATCTTTCTTATTACTGCTGCATAGAGTTAAAGGGTGAGGAAGACGAGCTGCTGGCTGCTCTGTCTCAGCTGACTTCTAAAGAAGCTGGTAAAACCCCATCGACCGCGAAAAACACCAATTTATTCCTGTAGAGTCTAGATCAGTGTTTGGATCCAGTTGTGGCTTTTTTTTCTTTCTAGGTCCTACATTTGCTGCAGCTGTGAGCCTCTCTGGCGGCAGGCAGGGTAGCGTCACAGTGTACAGGGCGGGCCGGTACCCTTCCCAGCCCCTGGGACCTGTTACCTACCTGTGGAGACCCAGAATAGCAGGGCTCACCCACCGGCAGCTGTGGATCTGGGCTCATCCTGCTCTGAAGCTGGTATGGTAGCTTTCCAAGGTGTGAATGAGTCCTTGTAGAGAAAATGTGAACCGGATCTGTCCTTTATCTTAGGATCTTCTCCCTGAGTTGCGGAGCGTGTGCCGGTGCTCGGAGGCCGTGGCGCCCTCCGATGAACTGGAGGTCTCGATTCCAGAGGCTGATCCTGTCATGAGGGCCGAACCGAAACCTGCAAATGAACCGAAACCTGGAGCCAAGAGGAAGAGGAGCTGCAATGATGCTGGTGAACCTGCTCCAAAGAAGATTGTAGGCGATGGAACCAGACTACCCGGCACCCCCGTTACCTGGAGGTCCAGCTCCACTGGAATAGTCATTAAGTCAGTTAAGTGTTGAAAAATAACAGTTGGGCTCAATAGACCTATCCATGCTATTACTGATCACTTGTTTTCGGTCTTTTCAGCGACCTCACAATGGAGATCTTACGCTATCGTCTGATTGGACCGCAGTCTCATTCTGTGCTTGCAGAGACGTTGGAGGCAGCTACCGTCTGTGATGGAAGCATGAAGGTGAGACGAGCTTCAGCAGCGTCTGAGCTGCTTTCTCTCCTCATCCTGGAAACCTGACAGTGTTTTTTTTCCTGCTTTAGGAACAGGAGTCTTTGCTCTGGTGGCCTCAGCACTGCAAAGATCAGAGCAACATGGATCTCCATCAGCAACAAACGGACGTTTTTAATGTCCTGAAAGGTTCGTTAATTCATCTTTACTTTTATTTTCTCTCTTGATGCTTGTTTTATCAGGTGGCTTAATGGTTTAACTCCTCCAGGTGTCTGTTCTACTGGAGAACTCCCCCCGGGAACAGTGCTGGGTTTGACTGTGGAAGACCCCCGACTGACGCTACCAAAGAGGAAGGTTAAAGCTGTGCCCTGTGTGAACCAGTCCCAAGGTAAACTCTGACCTTCTGGAGGACGATGCAGAACTTTCTGCTATGAGAACCGCGTGCAGCGTATAAATCCAGGCGCATCCTGATTGGTCTCTTGGCTTCAGTCGCCAGGTTGCTGCAGCGAGTACGCCTATGGTTCTGTGCTCCGGGGGGGCCTCTGCCGGGCCATGCAGATGTTCCAGGTTCGAATCCTGGCAGAACCCTGTACTCCAAGCAGAACCTAGCTGATTGACAGCATTTAAAAATGAGATCCCTCTGCAGCCTTATTGCTTTAAATATAAAATCCTTTACGACCTGATCAGACAACCGCAGGTGGGAAAACGATGAAACCAAATATTCCTCGACCCAAAAGACCCTCGGATCAAAATATGCAGCGTTTTAGATAAATCTGTTCCAGGAATTTCAGTTTTAGTGAATAGTTGGAAATGAAGACGGGAAACTTCAGGCAGGATGAAATTAACAATATTTTAAAAAACATCAAAAACTTCCACGTTAATCTTCCTTAATTCCTAAATGCCAACAAACACGACCCTTTGTGGAAACTGGTCCTGGAAAGTCCTTGAAACGTCCTTGAATTTGACATGAACCAAAGTGTAGGAACCATGTTATCCAAAGTGTTTGATGACTTTTTTTTCTACAGTAGCTTAAAAAGGAAGTTTTGTCTCTGGTGTTTTGACTGTTTCTGTTTGACTCTGAGTTCTGCTGCGCTGCATCTAGAACCTTCCTGATTCTACCGAAGCTTTCTTCACCGGACCGCGCTCTGTGTCTCTCCTCAGAAGCCGATGAGGAGAAGAGGAGGGAACTGATGCTGCGAGGAGTCCCGCAGCGCTGCTGGGACAGCTTCCTGTGGGAGCGCTCCGTCCGGGACAACGTCACCGACAACAAGATATCCGAGCAGGTGCCGTCAGAAACCTCTCCTTGGTGTCGCCATGTGTGTCTTAGCTGCTGATTCAAAGCTTTCCTCACCTGGCTGTTTTTTTTTTTTTCTGTGAAAGGAGCTGAACCGCATGAGGAGTGAATTACTGGTGCCAGGGTCCAGGCTGAGCCCCACCCCCCCACAGAGCAGAGTCCCAGTCTTATTGGTTCATCAGCCTGGGAAGCAGGTGGGAGATGAGCTGAACTCCTGGGGGGCTGGATGGGACCTGCTCCTCCCTAAAGGCTGGGGGATGGCCTTCTGGGTCCCTCTGGTGGGTAGTGTGCATCCAACTAATAAAGAGGTTTCTCTGCAGAGCAAATCGAACAAATGGGATCTTTTTGGTGGGATTTTTAAAGCTTGCCGCCCCTCGGCCCAAAGATCAAATCTCTACTGATTGGACTTTGTTGAGGAAACAATCCTTCATGTTTGATCTTTTATGAGTTTTATCCAAGTCCTGCAGCAAACTGCTGCAGCTTTCTTTGTCTTTCATTTGTGATCTATCGGATGATTTGGCTATGAATCAGAAATGTTGCTTTGTTTTTCCTCGTCTTCCCCTTTCTGCCTGTTCCTCCTCAACATTTGACCTTTTTTTGGACTCTACTAACACCGTCAGGGTTTACAATCTTAACTCGTTTAACGTTTTGCTGGCGGACCATCTTTTATATTTGTTTTTACCAACGGCTAAAATATACTTTGCAATAGAATTAAATAGGAGTCACATTGTTCCAGAAATAAAAGCAAACGGCAAGACTTTATAACCCTAGTATTTCTGTGGGGGGGAAATGTGAACCATGCAATGAAAATCAGAGTAAGACTGAGAAAGCAGACTGAGCAGCAGCTGTCGGTCAGTGTTCAGATGATGTGAGGAGCTTCTGTAGATCAGAGCTGCTTCTAACTGATGTTTATAAAGTCTTTGTTTCTGCAAATGACGAGTAAATCACAGGAACATTTAGCCTTTGACTTCAGGGAGTGATTTTCTATAAGAGCTGTTCAAGGCTGCTGAACATGTGCAGGTAAAATCTCTTCCTATAGCAGAGAGAGAGAGATTATAAAAAGGTGCTTTGATTAATCCAGTTATAGCAAAGTGCTGCATTAGTTGCAAGTAACAACAGTATCGAAATGATGTAATTAAATGAAAAGCTAATGCAGGTATTATGTTACTCTCAACACTGATGATAAATGAATAAATTGCAAATATGAATACTTTAGTCAGACTGTAATTCAGTATCGTTTATATATCATCAATTCACGATGACTGTTCGGACCCGTCCTAAGAGGATTTCAGGTTCGTCACACGGATCCTGTTATTGAACAGTTCAGTCAGTTCATATCTATAGAAAAGCAGCAGGTTTGTAGCAATTCCTCATCCTGAGCATGCATGTAAAGAGTGGAGAGAAAAACTCCTAGAAATAAAGAAGTGGCAGAAGTAGTAGCTCCTTTAGTTTCAACGCTACAGTGGGGAGAACAAGTATTTGATACACTGTTGATTTTTCAGGTTTTCCACTTGCAAAGCATGTAGAAGACTG
>JAUZNJ010017087.1:0-17419 GCA_034780135.1 Jordanella pulchra
CACTAACCACTGCGCCACCTGCACGCCCGACATCGCACCACTTTTAACCGAAATAAAAATACAAAAACATTAAAATCTTTTTGGGGCGTGCCGGGGGCGCAGTGGTTAGTGCGCACGACCCATGGATTGCGGGCTTAGTCCTCGACGCGGGCGACCCAGGTTTGAATCCGGCTTGTGGTCCTTTCCCCCCCTCTCTCATACCCCCTTTCCTGTCAGCCTACCGTTAGAAAAACGAGCCACTAGTGCCGTAAAAAGCTCAAAAACAAAAAAAACATTAAAATCTTTTCTACATCACTAACTTTTCCTTAAAACAGCACCACTGAGAAGAGAGTACCACCAATAAAACCAGCAGCTGGAATCATTTCTTTAGCGCTGAGACGACGTCCTTCAGAGCCGCCGACACCCTCTGCAGCTCCACTCGCCTCCTTTCCAACTCTAAAATCAGAGTTTTCAGGTAAAAGTCAAAACATTATGAATAATATAACAACAAACATACATTTGTCTTGTCTAACTGAGAAGTGGAGCAAAAATCTCATTCCCTGTGAAAACAAATTTGAAGGATAAAGCTAGTTTGCTCCACTAAACCTCATGTTTAGCAAAGTTAACAATAAAACGTCTCCACCGCTGCTTTACAGACTGATGCCGTTGACTTTGTTAATTTTCTGTCATTCAGCAAATGACACCCTGCTTTTGGGGATTCATGAAAAAGGTTCGCTTTAAGGTATTCTCCTTTGCTAGGGGCAGAATACACAGGAGGAATCAGTTTTCATGCCAGGCTGTTTTTATTTTATTTTAACTTAATACATTTTTTGAAAACTGCATTTTGAAGTTACTTTTTTTCTGTGTCTGATCTTTTTTCAATACTATGAGGCATTAAAGTGTGATTAAAAAACCAAACAGAAGTCATCTATAAAGGTACTGCATTATATATATTAAGGCGGATTTAACTGGAGCTACAGCAACAAAATAATCTATATCTCTTGGATTAGTTTTATTGAACATTTAAAGGAAGTATTTCTTTTTTGTTTTAAACTGAATGATGAAGTCAGGAAGTTAACATACCTTCCTCCTGCTTGGTAACAAGGTCTGCAAGTCTTCCTGACTCCCTTATTATCATAAGTGCCCGGTCATAATCTGTGGAGAAAGCAAAGTCCAGCTGTTTTATTTATTAGACATAAACCATCCATCCACTCACACTGGTGCCAGTTATGGACACCCAGGCACTCCTAGGTTCCCTAAGCTAAGCTTTGATAGAAGATTTGGGTCGAGATAGTGAATCCATCATGACAGAGGGTTGCTTCTGTACCTCATGAACTATTTCTCCACTGATGTGGCAACAGTTTGGATTATTGTCCCGCTTCCTGGTAGAGTTTCATGTAAAATCCACCTTGACTGGTCTGGTTGAAAGGATCAATTAACTAAACCACATGGTTTCATTTGAAGATCCTGTTGTGTTTAGAAACGCTGGCGATGGCTGAACAGAACATCCTTCTTCCTGTCATTTCGACATCATATAATATTTGGGGTTCAATATTGTTTTTTCTTCTTCTTCCATTAACATGATAAAAATGATGCAATGATAAATGTTGGCCAAGTCTCTATTCAAACAAATAAGAGAAACATTTATGAACAAATAAAAACATTAACTATAGGCAGCAAACAGGGGGGAGCTCTTTAAGTGACTTCAAGGGACGGCTGCTGAATAGAACCCCCCCCCCCATCGGTCCATCTCTATCTATCAAGATACCTGCTCTCATACATCAAGCTTTTCTGATATTTTTCATTTCTTTTACCATAATATTTATTCTTTATAGTTGCAAAATAAAAAGTCGCCCTCAGTCAGAGTTTTTTTTAACATTTCCGATGTTTTATGCTTTTTTTAAATATCGTTCAGACTCTAGACTTGGGCAGGTTGGAGAGAATGACTTTGGCTCTGAAGCTATTTCTAACATAAAAAATATATATAAAAAAACAGTCCTTGCTCTCTTGTTTTACAGATCTTTATGTGTTTCTTATCTGTGTATCATTTTATTTATAAACCAGGGAAACAAGAAGTGATCGACAGCAAATCACCTTATAACACTAGAAAATGTCAACTTACATCTACTTTAAAGAAATTGTTGACAAAATGTGAAAATCTAATTTTAATCAAATAAAAATGAAAATGATGCCGTGTTTTAAGGAACATCACATCAGCTGTGTTTAGCGCATAAATGAGCTCTTGGTGTTTCTGACACTATCCTCCTCTCCTCTCCTCTCCTCTCCTCTCCTCTCCTCTCCTCTCCTCTCCTCTCCTCTCCTTACCTTCCTGGCTGGCCTGCTCTTCCTGGATTCTGCCGAACATGTTGCTTATCTCCTTGATAAGGTCGGTAAAGATGGCCTGCGTAAACCCGGCCGCGTTACAGCTTCTCCAGAAGCTGACCGAGTCGATGTCGGGCTTTGGGTCTGATGGAGGTGTTCTGGTAGGCTCTGTGGGTAGAGGTGCGTGTGGGGAGGGTGGTTCTGAAGGAACAGCCTGTCTGAGTGGAGGTGCAAGGCGGCTGGGCCAGTCTTCTGAAGGAGAGGGGGGCGGCGAAGAGGGGATAGTAACACAGATGGGTTCAGGCAGAGCTTTGCTGGAGCTGGAGAACGGCGTAGAGCTGCTGCCATTGTAGTGCTGTGGGGAAGGATCGGGAGCGGCTGAGCTCTGCTGTGGGACAGAGGGTTCGACGACGGGTTCTTCAGAACCTTGGACCGGACTCTCTTCAATGGTAAACTCTGAGAACAGAAACAAAGAGATTTGTTCCCTACTTATTCCAAGATCATAATATTTGAGCATGATTACATATTTTTAGTTTCAGGTTTGCAAACACAGCAAAGTGACTCAAACTCTGCTCCTATAAGGAGACCCCATGCCAAAGGAGAGAGGTCACACCTTCACTTTCTCTCTTCACTGTCTGCACCTCTCTCTCTACCATCTGAATGTGGGGACTCTCTTCGGTTACAGCCGGAGGTGCAGGATTTGAGTGAAGCATCGCGCCGACCGCCACTGGAGATAGCAAACTCTCAGACTCAGCATCCTAGGAGGGAACAACACAGCTGATGTCACCGCGCCGTCCTGTTGTTCTCCATGAAAATCACCCGATATCGAATCAGAATTAGAAACGAAGCGCAGGGAACCCACAGAAAACACGAGTGCTTCACTCTCTTTGTTATTTACGTCTGCGTTCACGTTCTCCACCGGAATCCCTTAAAAACACAACAAGAGGTTAAAAGAGACAATATTTTGATTTGTTTTTCAGCTGAAACTGCTGTGCCAGCTTTACCTGCTGGGGAACCTGAAGGGTTTTCAGAGAACTTGCTGCAAGAAGAAAACATTATGAATGTTTGAAGAAAAAAAAAAAAAAAGCCATTTTGTTTTATTTGATCCCCCTTTCAAATGAAAGTAAAAACATGGCAGGTGGTACCTGACGAGTGGAGGCTCAGCTGACTGAAAAAGACAAAAAATATCACAGTATTTAACATCTCCAGCCTTCAGTAAAAACATCAGAAAATAAAAGCTCAAACCTACTTCCAGCTCCAGCACACTTTCCTCCAAATCTGACTCTAATGGAGGCATAAGTCCCTCCTCATCCTCATCTGTAGACAAAAGAAAAGCACGTAAATGAAACCACTGAAGCGGCACTGGTTTGAATCAATGTAATAGTCTGAACCTGTGTTTGAAGAGTCCGATAATATCCTGTTCCTTTTAAATGATCTTCTACTGGATTTGCTGTTTTCTTCTTCCCTGTGAGGAAAAGGTCAAAGGGGTGAGTATTTGTAGTTTTCCAGCATGGGCTTTGCTTTAATTGTAGATCATAATTCTTATTAGCGCTAAAGATTTAGGTCATTTCAGAAACTTAAAAGTCAGAAAACTTCCAATACCAAAACAGTCTTGATCTGTGGACTGGAATCAAACTTTTACAATTTGGAGCTAATGCTCCATCTTTGTGAAACACGTATTGAAGTTATGCTTCTTTCTTTTTTTTTTTTAATAGTTTTCTAATGCTTGAGGTCTGATAGTTCCTGAACATTTTCAGTCAACTGTGACACACCTGAACGATGATCCTCGCTCTCATTAAAACCGAGTGGATAAAGCTGATTCATTGTTTCCATGCATGTAATCACATTGTCCTTGGCAAAAAAAACAAAACCTCCATCCCAACCAATTTAAAAGCTCTATAAAAAGAGGACGGTGTCAAAGCCTCTGATTGTTCTAATCAAAGCGTGTTTTTTTTTCCCTCAGCAAACATTAAAGACGGTTTATTTGTCACTTTTCATTGTTTTTGAACAATAAAGTCGCTGTTTCCAGGTCGTTTATTTTGTTTGTTGCATAATTATGATTACAGCTGAAAAAAAGAATTGAATCCATCAAATAAATATAGTAAAATTGGCATAATATGAGGATTTAAATAGAGAAAAGAAGGAAAAAAAACACAGATGTTTTACCATTTTATTTTAACATTTTCAGATGTTTTTCTGAGGTTAAAGAATAACTTCAATCACATAGTCGACTGTTATTTGCGCCTGACGACAAACAGAAAAATAATGTAAATGGATTTTAAAGCTTGGAGGAAATTTTGGAGTTTTTGCAGAAGTTTGCCCCCCCCCCTCTGCTGACACGTTAAAATGACACTTTTTTTTTTTTTTGCAGTGCAAAGAAAAATAAGAGTAAAGGAAAAGCATCATGGTTTATTGCCACGACTGCAATAATCTTTTGTGTAGAGGCGTAATGACATCTGATGCAAGACAGCTATAAATAATGAAGTTGGATTAAACAGAGCATCTTACTGATTCAGCAAGAATAGGACCAACCAGGTCCCTTTCATTCCCAGGGCAGATCTGTGCTCCCTTTATTTGTTGAAAACTGCCCTAAAATTAACTCTTATCTCATCCAGTGTCTAAAATGACTCCAAACTGGCCCTTTTTTTGTCGCACTGCACAGAAATGTCATTTTCTTGCGCTCGTGTGGAGTCAGTGAGGAGATGTCTGATTGACAGCTCAATAGTGGCAGTGGAGGCTCAACAGAGCAGCCAAGTGAATGACTCCAATGAAAGGACTGATTAAGGCTTTACACACAGCTGCAGCATGTAGAGGATAATTTCCCAAATCAGGTTATTATAAGGACATATATAGGAGAGAAAAAAAACTTTTAAAGTTTTACAATGCGTCTTTAAAGATTCTTTGTTTTGTTGGGTTTTTTTTAACAGCAGAAACAAATCCTAAATATTATAATGGTTTTATACAGGGGATACCCTTGTTAAACCTCTCTTCTTATAAATGACCTCAGGGCTGCAGCTACATTAATAAAATCGATTAATCTCTGATTGCTTTTTGATTAATCTAGAAGGAGATTGTATATACTTTAATAATTAAGTCTTTTCATTGAAAACACAAAAACCCTTTATTGCATGTTTGAAATGCACAGTAAATGGCTGAAACATGTAAAAGATATTCAGTGAAATGTTTGGAAAAGTGATGTGAAGGATTCTGAATAGAGCATATTTTATGTGTTATTTATTTTTTAATAGAGCATATTAAAGACAAAGAACATATCTTATGTTGAAGGTAAAAATCAAAATATTTTTATACGGTTTTGACTCAATTACTGCTATGGATGCGTTGTTCTTTTATCGAATGACAAGTTTTAGGGTCTGTATTCACCAGTTAACGATCATTTAATTACCGAATTAGTGGATGATTATTTCAATGATCGATTAATAAAAAAAATAACTTAACAGTTTTATCCCTCAATCATTTTTCTTGGGATGATTTCCCAGGTGTTTTTACATTAACCAAAGCTATTGTTTTGTTTTTATCTAAGAAGAATTTCTGGTGTAGTTGTTTTAAGATAAGAAAATACCAAAAAGAAAAACAAAACTTTACATCATGTGTATCAGGAATTTTTAAATTTATTCATTTAAATCTAAACTCCTAACACTGTCATAAGATATATAACAGAGAAACTGAATGAAACAGCAAGTTTTAGAGAAGCTGACTTCAGTATGAAGGTGATTACTTACTCATTAAAACTTAGCTGTCTCTGAAAAACAACAAAAAACAAACATCAGGTCAGTAAGAAATACAAGGAGGTCGAAGAATAAATAGTTTTTTAAAAGCTGTTTAATGATGTATTACCTTGATAGACGTAAGCGGTGCGCTGGATGAGTCGCTGCTATAAGAAGACGGGGTTCTAGAAGCTGAAGGATCCCCTGCAAAACATTTTACGAGATTTAACAGAAATATTTCATAAAAAATAACCCCAAAAACAAACAAGAAGGCGTGAAGATTTTAAACAGCTCCTACTGTTTGCTCTCCTCTGTTGTGATGAAGGAGCATGTTTGTCACAATACAACCTTAAAAACACAAACATCTAATCAGTTACTTCTGATGTGAAATAAAAGAACTGATGTTATGTGAAATACTCACATAATGACGCTGTTAGATAAACCATCCAGGCTGATATTTCCTTCTTTCTTCTCACAGGTAAGGCAATAAGCCTCATTAAAAATAAAATATGGAGATCATCATTTGGTATAAAGGCTGTGCTACAGACCTGAACCCGTTAAAGGATTTGGATTCATTTTTAACTGGATATAATTAAAAAGGGAAATCCCCATTTAAAATGGTTGCTAAATCAATAGTGTGTTTAACACCAAAGTCACTTCATTTCAACCTAACATGTAAATATAAATACGCTTCTAATAAAATGAAAAAAAACAAACAAACAAACCTTGAGCAGTGTAGTTTCACTGGGGTCTTTGGAGGACGGGGACATTTTGCGTTTACTTTCCGAACTGCCATTTTCTAGCCAAGAGAAAAAGGAGATGTCGACACATCATTTGTTAAAAAAAACAACAAAAAAAAAAACAAAAAGAAAATAATGATATAAATAATTAAAAAACAAGCAGATTTGACTCCTTACCTGGATTACTGTGGTGTACGCAGTACAGTCTGTTGCACAACAAAGGTAAAGTCAATAAAAACAGAAGTTTCTCAAGAATTTTGATTAGATTTAAACTGACCCATATTTCCCATCATCGTGATTCTCAAACGTCTTGGCTCCCCGTTCGACAGCACACGGGTAATGGAAAGTCTTCTTGCAGCGTCTCACCTCGCACCCAGCTGTGGCCCCCTTTTCCTTGCAGACGCTGCACTTCTAAAACAGAAAAAGGACTAAAGAATTAAAGAGGATCTAACTATTAGGAGGAATCTATTCAAAACTAAATAGCCTGAACTTCTTTTACCAGTTTGCGTCCTCGTTTCACCTCCTTCAGCACGTCTGCCACAGAGAAGCCAAACAGGTCGTCAAACTGTGGAGTGTTGGTGCAAAAAATGCCCGACGCAAAGAGCTGTAAATAATCAAAGAGGAAAATAGGTTTTAAAAACAAATAAATGTATTTCTAATGTCAGATTAGGCTGCTATAAAAAAATGATTGTTATTGCAGATACATACCAGTTGATTTTACAAATTTTAATGTGTTTAAAACACAACTGCAAAATTATTATAACGGACACACCAAGAGAAATATACAGTCTTCATTAAAATGTGATCAAACTAGCCTCAGAATTTCGTTTCTTAAAAAACATATTATAATGTCCAGATAAAAAAACCCAACAGTACTTAGACACTTAAGTAGGCAAAATTATTTAATAGAGAACCCTAGCCAATACAGAAGCCTATTTACTTCAAATTATAAATAAAATAACATTATAACAATGATAATATGGTAGCTTTTGACGTAGACTTGTTCCAATGTGATCCAGATGCAAAAACAAATAGGCCTACAAATCATCAGTTATTACATTTTCAAAATTTAGCCGAAACTTTCACTAATTAAAACTTGGTTTTAAAGACCAATATAAATATAAAAGACAGAATATAATTCTGGTATGAAGTGTGTAGTTTTGGAGCTGTACAGGGTTTAGTGTGGTACAGATGGAACAAAAAGAAACAATAAAATAAATCTTTATAAAAATATACACAGATCAGATAAAACTTCCAAATATCATAAACTGGGTTTGAATGATTCTGCAATTATTTTAGAACTATATAGTTCAGGTTTTGAGTATTTTAGTTTTTATTTAAAGTAGATTAAAGATCTAAAAGCAGTTTTTCAAACAGGAAGGCCAACTTTGGTTTCATAGGAATGCGTTAATTGTTAGGGACAGAAACTACTCAGAAATAAATTACAAGCTGATTATTTTTTCTATCAGAAACTGTACAATTTATAATTATTGTGAGATAAATTTTATACACCGGTAGAAGTCTGAAATTCTGCTTATTTCAAAAATAAAACCTAAACACGGTACTACTCTAATCTTTGGACTCATACAATTTCAATTTTCAATTCAGTTTCAGTTCATTGTAATGGGATTTTATTTTACTTTTTTATTTTAACTAAATCAAAGTTCACACCAATCTCGTCATGCATGATTTAGCGTCATTTTTGAACATTTTCTACTTCCTGCAAACTGAAGGCTTGTCTCATTGTGCCGGTTAGAAATGACTGAAATCATATATTTCTGTTTACCAGGCAGTTCTGATGCGCCGTAAGCTGCTCTTTGGTCGATAAAGTTCCGGTTAACGTTGATTCCTGGGATTTACCACAGAGAACGCAGGTCACTGCGCAAACTCGGCTCATTTCTCCGTAGAAATAAATGAACCAAAATAAACCGCTAGCTTACAACAAAGTTTGTCTACTCCTATTGATGTCTCTAAAGTCTAGTTTCGATTTCCGCCACTTTTATTTTTCACCTTCTTCGTTATATTTTGCGGTCGGAAAATAACTCTGTGCTACATTATCGCCCCCTCCTGGTGAGAAGTGTAAGTCAGAATGCCAATTTCATTCAATCACATAAAGAAATAAAATAGTATTGCAAAATTTTCACCAAGGTATCACCATGTTGATTTTAGTGTTGGTGAAAAGAAGTCCTATATTTAATTATTTTATGGGACATTTTATACTCTCTATTATATATATTTAATATATTTTCTTTAATTTGTCAGCAAAAAAAGTATGTCTGTAGTTAGGAACAAAAAATCTGTTTAAAGGCTGTTAATAAAAATAATTACTGCTTGGCAAACAGAAAACAGAAATATATACTTTTCTAATTAAACCTGGTGTTTTAAGTTATTACATATTTTTTTACCAGTTATTATAATTCTTTTTGAAAGATTTTAAATTGCACCACATGTTCCACTAATTTATTTTTTTGACAGACACAAATCTGAAATATGCATTCCTAACATGAATAGTGTATCAGATAATCCAGTATATCACAACCTAAGCCTTGAAATAATTGGTCACTCTTTTCTGTTCTTCCCTGAATTTTTAATTTCTACAGCTTTCTGTTGACTTCCTTAAAACCTTTCCTCTCGTCCTTTTATTGCTTCTGCCAACTTTTGTATCTAGTTCTGTTTAATTATTCCTTTTATTTCTGACTCACTTTCATGTTAATGTATCTATTTTTTAATGCCTCCTTCTGATCTTAACATATACCCTTTTATTCCTTACAGTAATCCCACACATTATGTATATTCAAAACAATACTTGTTGCATTTACTCTCCGAATGCCTCATTTAGCATCAAAGAAACATTTTGTGTATGTTGGTAAATATGAACTTCAGTCTAGATGCATTAAGAAGTGCCCTCAGTGGTCCTATTTCCTCCATCTATTTCAATATTAAAAAATATGAAATATGGGTCCTAGATGTGAAATGGATAGAAATCACTTAAAAACTGAAAGCACATTAATTTAGAGGACTTATTTTTACTTAAATAAAAAATGTAATTCTTGTTTAATAAAAAGATAAAAATAAATTAAGTTTATTGAAAAAAAATGTTCCTTTATTGCAGTCAAATATTTTTTTACTTAAGGATCATTATCAGTTCAGATGTCACTGATCCGACACAAATGCTCTTTATTTTCATGTCGGCTTCAACCTTCTCCTCACCTTAACCTTAAACCACACCTGGCCCTGACCCCTTACACTAACCTAAAACTACATTAAGTCGTTATATAAAGCTGTTTATTAACCTGTGTGGCCTGTGAGTCTGAATCTTTTTAAAAGCACAGACACTTTATGCATTTATGAGTTACCTTAACGTGCATTTTAATACTTTTCGTATTTTGTATTGTAGATGTTTTATGTCCTTCACCTCATCAGTTATTTTTCACCATCATAAAAAAGCGTAACTTGTCTAAAGCATTTGCTCTTTCACATAAAATTATAGCGCTTGGTTTTTCACAATAGACCAATCTCTCCACAATCAAAGCAGTTATTGTTATAAAAGCCATCCTCTACTGTGAGTCCTGTCATCAGTGGTAGGTTTATGTTTAAACCCAAGTAAAGGACAGTTTCACCTCTATTTTCAACAATTAATTTTAAGTAATCAACACAAAACACACAATTACTGGCTTATTACAACTTGTTTATATAAAAAATTAGACAAGTCATCAGGTAGTGACATCACTATACTCAGTGTACAATATAGCAATTTCATTAACAAATATTTTGTGACAGACAGTATATTATTACATAATATCTACATTCAGAACATGAAACGCCCTCTCCCTCCCCTCCCTCACACACAGGGAATGAATTAGCACTATACACAGGGGTCTCTGGGTTTTCCCACTCAGAAACCATGTGTTGCATTAATGATATTTCACAAAGGGAATTCACAGACAAAGTTTGGACAGCCAAACCGGTTTCTACAGACAGCCTGACAGATAAACAGCAGACAGGTGGAAACAGGAGAGGGAAGAGATACAAATGGGTTTGCCTTAGATGTACAATAATACTGAGCTGATAAAACTAAATGATCTGCATGTCTGTTTTTTTTTGTCCCATTATTCAAAAACACAGAAGTGATCCATTAGAGATCCTGTTCCCCGAAAGAAAATCTCACCTTAGCCTGCTTGTGATCTGAACATAAATAGATGCATCAACAGATCTCAGTCCTGCTGGTCCACTCATACATCTAAGATGTAAATCATAAAAATAACTGTTTTCAGATCACTTTACTATAATTAGGAGTATTTACCGTACTGGTTACACCCTTACAGGATTATGTTACAACCTAATGAAACTGCATGGTGTGTACATGTGACAGAAACAATGACAAACATACAGCTTTTTGTGCAAAATGCTGGAGTACTGATGTTGGCATTACAGCACAGATGATGCAGCCACATGATGCTGGCATTCAGGACAGCAGTTCCTTGACAGGAGAAGTGCAGAGGAATTCAGGGTTTGGGTTCTGATAGGTTTGCGTAGGTCTCGCTGCAGCTGGATGATGTGCTGAGGTTTCCAGAGCCGCTGCCTTCTGTCAGGAGCATAAGCAAACATTGAAGGAAGCTCTCTGAAGGAAATCAGCTGGTTTAGTTTTAGCTGGTAATGCTTAATTAAATACCTGAGCTGCTGAGGGACTGACAAGACTTGGACTTTCCAATGAGGGTGATAAGATTAGCAGCAGCCATCCAGCCTTCCTTAGATGTGTTCAGGTTGCGGACAAACCTGTGTGCAAAAGAAATGTTAGTTTTTGGGGAAATCAACACTGACCACAAGCTCATAAAAAAATGGAAAGTACATGTTTTATTTCCTGTGTAAAGTTTGTGAATCTTTTGTTGTGATTCTATTGCTTGTGAAGCTAATATGTGCAATGAACTTAAGCTCAGTCTAAACTTAGTGTGCAAGAGATCATATAAGTTATAATTTCTTCTAAAAGTACATTTTATTCCAACATTTCAATAAAAAAGTGAAATATTAAATAGCTACATTAAATGCAAAGTGACAAACTTTATATTTGTTTGGATATCACATAAAAAGGTCTAAGTTAACAAGCCACAAAACGTCACCAGTGCAGAAATTTAAACTACAGAATGCTGTAATCAATTTAATAGGCAAAAATATTTCTGCATCATTTTATATTCAAATTTTGTAAAAGCAAGATATAAAGTCTTATATTTTGTACAGTGTTAACCGAAACCATCAATATTAGCATTTAATTCTCAACACCAATTCAGACTAAAAGCACCTGATGTACTAAATTCTGATGTACTTTTCTAATCTGTAAGTGGAAAATATCAGTAAGTAATAAAGATAACAAAGGCTTTAAAAAAACAGTCTGTGTGTAAATCTGAATAATTTGAATTAAAACATAAAAGATCTTTTGAGTGACGTATTAATCTGTTGAATACCACTGTATTGTATATATCTATATTTATGTTCGTTCACTTTTTAAATGAAATCACTACAAAAAATAACTTTTCAAACAACATCCCAATTTCCTCAGATACATCTGTACAAGAGGTGACTGATTTTTATAACAAATGCTCTGAGCATTTGTTATAAAACGTATCATGTCCGCCAAACACTTTCCTGTGGGATCAGATGATCTTTTACGCAATTGGAAAATACAGTTTGATCTTTAAATAACTACGGCACCTTTTTCAGGAATATATAAAAGTCTTAATGTCCACTGCAACATTTTTATTTGTATCTTCACATCATTTAATTTCAACAAAGTTTCTCAAAAAGTAGAAGCGCTGTGCTCTCACCACTGCCCGTCATCCCCCTCCTTCACTAGCTTCACCATGTCTCCACTCTTCACTAAAAGCTCCCCTGCAGCTCCTATCTCACAGTCAGCCATTGCGGTATATTTCCCAGCATGCTGTCACAACGTGATGCAGAATAAGAAGTAAAGAAATAACAGATTTTCTTTCTAACAAGAGAAATATCTACATGAATGGCTAAAATAAAACATATCTGGAGAAGAATAAGAAAAATAATATCTGATGGCTAAAATGATGTAAGTGAGGAAAGCACTGTGACTAACCAGCTTCTTGATGTTTTCATCCTCTGGATCAGAGTTTAGAGGATCCTCAGCGCTGGAGTAGCCATCTTGTTCGTCCAGCGACAGAGAGGTTTTATTCCATCCTGATCAGACAAATGCAAATATTTGTTTCAGCTTGAAAGGTAGAGCTGTTTTTGGAAATCTGTGATCCGCCTTCAGAAAAGAAAAACAGTGCTAATCCCAGAGATCCAACTACGACTTAATTATATCAGAAACTACAAGATTCCAGATACTGGCATGCATGTTTAAGGGTTGAATGACAGGGGGAAAAGAGTCAGGCAACCATTCCCTCTGTGTGAGTGGCTTTTTCTATGATATTCACTAAAAGGAAAAGACGCTCCCTGTGAAAGGTTTGCAGCAGTGAAAGACTGGACAAGGACAAAACCAGCGTGAGCAAGCCAGTGCCAGAATACCTCTCCACTTTGTCTGTAAGAGACTAGAGGTGCTGAACCACCTGGCTCTGGTCAGGTGGAGGGGAGGAGGACCTGAGGGACACGAGGTACAGCTCAGCCTGAGTCAGTTTTATAAAGTCAAACTCATTAATCCTTGAAACCACGACTGTCCCTTCAGTGTAGGCCAGGAGGAGCACAAGAAAGAGGTACCTTTGAAGCCGAACGGCGTGGGATCGCTCTGTCGTTTGGTGTTGTTATCTGGGCTGGTGGGAGATCCTAAACGGAGAAAAGACATTTAAGTTATAGGATGAATTACATCACCAGCAGAATATAATTTTTTTGAAAGGATAAAAGAGCAAAAAGCACAGCTTTAATCCAACCTAAAGAGCACCAAAAAACAGGCAGATAGAGGTAAGCCTGCAAGGAAGAGCACTACCTTTAATGGAGAGGGAATATTAAAGCAGGGATCTAACTCTGCATCAAATGTTTCATCTAGACCTTTATCACAGAGGATATAATCAATATATTTACTGCAATTGTAAGGTGCCATACATTCAATTTTTAATACTTTTAAAATGACTTTTAAATTGCTTTTACTCATCAGGTGACGATATCGGCTGTGAAAAAGGCTTTGAGGCTAATAGAGTAGAAGTGGGGTCTAGAGCTGCTTGATACCTGAAGATGGGCAGATTATCATGGGGAATGTGTAACATTTGTCATCAGGGGTTGAGAGCTCTGCAGATATAAAAACATATTTAACAGATATCTGTGACAAGCTGTATTTATTTAAATATAAAGGACTTTTTCTTGTTTGTTTTTAAGGTCCCCCTCACTCTGGAAATCATAGCAATTATTCTAATACAATTCTTCTACCACAGGAATTAGATTTTTTTCTTGTTCCTCCTTGTAATCTTGTGAGATTTCTGTACCTGAACCATCATTATTAGATCTGCTTGTTGGCAGTATGAGAGAATGTGTTCCTCCCTTATCCTTTTCACTTAATGTAATAAATGAGTTATTAAACAGAAATGTGGGATGTTTTGCATTTAAACTGCAGCCAAAGAGGTCAACTTCTCAAACGGTCCACCATGCATCTTTCCCCTGCTGTACACCAGACTCCAGGTGGGCTGCAGTGGATTCCAAACTTTGTGTGCATTAAGGAATAACAATGATACCCAGTTTTAAAGCGTGGGTGGTTTATTTATGCTTGGTAGTTTGATGCTGCCACAGTAGCAGGAACAGATCCACGATTCAACTGTATCAACGTATATTTGCACAGGGTGTAAATCACATCTAAGATCCCACTCCAACTTCCTGCTGCTTAATAGTAAAACAACAACTAGATGTGTTGACATTTGAAAGAAAAAAAAACTCCACTATCTCCTATGCTTCCAACACAGGAATCATATCTATACTATGGTGTTTTTTTCTCCTTCCCTATAAATATAGAAGGTTTTTCACCTCCAATATCTGTTTTAGAATAACTGTGGAGGAGGAAACGCCGTCAGTATTTTCCTCTGTTCATCAGCAATGTGAGAGAAGGTGCTTCTTTCAATGGGATGATTTTCAGGTTTCTTTTTAATACTGTGGTAATGTCTTAATCCAGTGTATATGGGAGACCCCTTACAGGCTAAATAAAATCCCAATTTTGCAGTGATCTCATATAGGGTTTTGAAAATAGGCTGAAAAATTACCTTTCTGAGTTTTGAGGTTACTGAATCCCTGTAAAGTAAAACGCTTTTTAGCCACAGCAGCTCTGTCTGAGGTTGGGCTGGTCACTGCCTCATCTGACCCCAGGGAAACATTAGTAAGAGGGAAAATCAGATGCAAGGGAAAGAAGAAGGATTAGCTGAGCAAGGGGGAAAAAACATTATAAAGGGATGAAGTAATTGGAAAACAAGTGGTTAAAACAGAAGTCAGTCAGAAGAGGAAAAACAAATCAGGACGACAGAAACATGCAGAAGAAATGCTAGAGGCAGACATGTTAAATGGATATATTATTCTAAATTGGTCAAACTCTTTCTAACTCACCTTTCACTGTTAGCTTTGGTGAGCAAGAGATGACATCAGGGCTAAAAGACTCAGGCTTCCTTTCTTCTCCCTTTTTAACCTTCTGACTGGTCTTAAATGGGCTGTAGGTAGATAGAAGAAAAAACAGTGAGTTAAAGTTAGAAGCTCAGAAGAAATATGTCAGTGACTACATTAGGCTAGAGGAAATCATCAGTATCTCAGTTGTGTAATAGTTTCCAAAAAGAAATGGCCTTTCGGGAGTAGTGGACTATAAATAAAGACAGAGGAAATCTTTGAGGCTGTTCTTTAGATGTTAATATACATGTGCACGGTTTCAGTTGCAAAAATTACACAAATTTAGCAGATAAAAGGTTTTTAGATTTTTTTTGTTTGTTTTTCTGTAAAGCACCACCCAACATAAAGAACATCTAAAGAGAGCTTTAGAAAAATAGCGATGCAATGAATTTGCCATCTTTATGTTGTGCCTTATCCTCTTTAGGACATGTTAAACAAAGTTTCATTTTAGGCTGGATGATTAATTGATAAAATCTTTCATTGAATTTTCTGTTTATAAAGATTACATTTTTGGAAAATCAAGATTGTCTTTTCCACCAATCCACTTCTCAGACTTCCATAGCTCAGGGTGACGTCATCACTTTTTTTCTTAGGTGCGTACATATAACTGACAAACTTGCTGACTGTGTAACGCCACTGGTTTGCAAACATTTGGTTTGATATAATTTGCTTGATATTATTTTTCAAGCATATTATTTCAAAGCTTAAATTTTGTTGCCCTTAAATTAAGGTCACTTCCCAGGACTAAGATAAAAGCTAGTTTTTGAAAATCATGTGTCATTTCATGTGTATTATGAAACTTAAGGAGGAAAAAAAAATATCACTCGGATTTGTTAGTAAAAAAAAAAAACAGAGAGTAGATTTTTAAGCTGTATTGCTCAGCCCTATTTAATATGTATACAAACCGATGGGAAAACTAATAATCTATTTATCAGAATTTAGACACAATTAAGCAAGAAAAAATTAGGATGGAGAAATAAATCCTTACCTGAGATTCACTGTTCCGGTTGGCACTGGGGGAAACTGAAACACCAGGTCTGGCGCCCTCTGCTGGCTCGCTTCTGAAAGACACCACAAACAGCAGAGCGTTGTTACCCTGATAAGTTTGTATATCTGAATAAATCATGATGTTACATGTAGTGTTAGTTTGTTCCCCTTCTTTACCTCTGCAGGCCTCCAGCTGGGTTGTCAGAACCTTCCTGATCTCATTAACCCAGGTGGTTTTTACTTCAGCAGATGGTGCCTGAAAAACAGCATCAGGAAAAAATATTGATAATTAAACAAGAAACAGAGGTTTCTAAATAAAAAACCAACGTATTTACCTGAACAATATAAACTTCTTCTCTAGAGCTGGACCAGATTTCAAACTTTTTGTTGTCTCCCTTTGCATTCTCAGTAAACCCCACGGCGTTCATCTGTTAAGAAGGATTGAAGAAGAACAACATAAACTCCCGATCGATCATTAAAACCAGCAAGGGACTGATGTGTGATTAGGAGGAGCAGCTTACACTAAGTGACTGTTTGAAGCTGTATGAAGGAGCTTTCTCATAGCCTTCCCCGTTCTCCTCCCTCCTCTTGCAGAAGAGGAGAGCCTTCTCGTGAAGAAACAGGTGTCTCTGCATGGGTTTGAAACGAGCCAAGTCTTTCACTTTGGCATGACCTTTCTTGTGCTCAGTCCAAACGCTGAATGACCCCTGCATGAGGAGCTTACCCAGCTCACTCAGATTACCCTGAGAAGGAAAGATAAATGTTCAGAGGATCCTCTGAAACTCAGCACAGAGACCTACATTTAATGTTATTCAGCAGTGCTACCCAAGCGGTTTAGATTGTGGTAAACACTGATATTTAATATTATGTTTCTCTACGTACTCAGTTGGTGAATAAAATAAACCATCTGATAACCTTTCTGCTTCAAATTGGAAAGAAATAGCACAATGCAATAGGAGCAATAATATAGTTACTAGAAAAGGACTTCTAAAATTTATTTTTCATCCATCCATCCATCCATCCATCCATCCATCCATCCATCCATCCATCCATCCATCCATCCATCCATCCATC
>JAUZNJ010017119.1:0-17415 GCA_034780135.1 Jordanella pulchra
ATTCATGCGTTTCTCTTCATAGGTCATGGGTGTATAGCCATTACCTATGAAGAGAAACGCATGAATACTGATTAAGTTTGTAATTGCTGCCAAGCCCCACCATCTTGCCCAAATGCATTTTTTTATGTATTCAATCAAGTGACCTTTGACCTTGTAGCTGAGCCCTTGATGCTCACAAATTAACCTTTGTCTGTGTGTGGAGGCCCCTGGGTGCCTTTCCAGGGAGGCTTATCAGGTCCTAATTGTGATTGGCAAGAGAGAGGCAACTGTGATTAAATCTGGACTTTAGTCGCTGACACTTGGGTGGCTAGCTAAATGAACTGAGCAGTAAGGGGTCACTCCCAGGGTAATGGGGATCTATAAGGATTCATCCACACAGGTGCCTGTGCTGCTCATGGTGACTGGCTAAGAGCAGAGAGGTAGAAATATATGCCTTAGTTTTGTGATGCCTGATAATTTAAACTTGAATATTTACATATTTTTCTTCCTATCTATAGATATAAATGCCTCATCTACATACTTGCCTTTTAAACAAAAACAACAAATTAAGAATTTTTGTGAGAACTTTGGTTTCAGGGTCTGATTGTTGAACTCATAGGTCTGTATATTGAATTTAGATAAATGCTGGTCATTTTGCCTTCGGATGCAAATATGGCACCTGATCTTTTGACGTTTTGTAAAACCGTTGTCTACATTACAAGAACACACAAACAAAGAAATTGAACAAATTAAAATAAAAATGAAAAATGACTTCCAATCAGCTGCCTTTTTTGATTACATGATTACATCAGAGGCAGCTGCTTATGATAGCTTGTCTTCTAGAACGCGGATGTTTTTTTTGTTACTTTCTGTAGATTTTTTTTAGTATTTCCAACTAAAATTGTAATAATTTATAAAAAATTGGAGGAAGAAATTTTTATTTCATTATTAATTATCACAAGCTGACAGATAGCTGACACATTACTAAACAGTGTTTGATTATTAAGATATTCTTTATGGTAGGAAATCTAAGCAGGATGGGATAAAATACCATCGTAATGCGAGTATCAAACTGGTAATGAAGTAAACAGATGCTAATCTAATTTGGTTTGTGCTTAACTTAAAACAGTCTAAGCATATTTCCAAATTGACAAAACAGGTAAAGAAGAGAGAGAGAAAAACAAGCAGCACAGCCACTGTTCCTAACTACATCTTATCATAGCAAAAAATGTAGGGTTAGAGGGTATGGACTGGGGGAGCAAAGTCAAAATGTGAAATGTGGGCAGCAGGTAATAACCTGTGGAGTTAATTAACGTGACCTCATATTTTAAATTTCAATCTTACATTTGAAATAATTTTAATTTATAGAAAGTTAAATTGTAGTATCTATTATCATAAAAGCTTTAGTAAAAGAACACAATTTAGTTTTGTTGAAAGGTGGCAAAGTGAGCCCAAAGTTTCTTTTTTAGACATCGGTTGCCTTTTTTATCTACTTAGAATAGTTTTTTAAAGATATACCTGAACATTTCTAGGACAAAATAACCGTTTAAAACTGATGTCAGGATCAATGACTCTTCAAAACCCTTACACAAGATAAACTTGTAATGGTAATAAATACGACATACTTTAAACATGGCTAATTCTGCTGTAAAATGTAGCAAATGATTATGCATCTTGATAATTCAGCACAGCTTTAAATTAAATGTACATCTTTGATCTCTCTCTCAATGCTAAACAAGATATCAGATACATTAGCATGTAAATCTCAGTACATCTGACCAAAACCAACGCTATTTGTTCTGCTTCTCTCTGGATCTCATCCACTGAAACAAAGTCGACAGACTGTTTGGATGTCTTATGTAATGTCACAGATCGTGTGGAGCTGACGCACCATGTGTGAAGTCAACAGGCTGAAAGACTGATTAGTGGCCGCGATTCTCGGTTGTTCTGCTATCTTGAGTTGTTGGAACTCATTAATAGACTCCATTTTTATCAAACACTGGCCTTGTTTTCTTTGCTACAGACCAAACAACTGCATTAATTTATTTTTCCATGCTGCTGCATGGCTGGGCCTTTTTATATGGAGATCATAATTAGGTTAATTTCAAAATACATAACAAAGCAATTTAGAGTAAAAGTCTAAAAGTTCAGTTCTGTCATTCTGCTGTTTAGTCGTTTGATGTTGTATAAACAGTAATTTGGTTTTAAAAGTAAGGATAAAAGGTACCTTATTATGGTGAAAATGTAAGCGAGCAACAATTTACTGTTGTTTCTTTTGAAATATTCAATTGATTTTAATTCTTAATAAAAATGAGATTTGAATAATTTTGAATAAAAACTGCTTCAAAAATATTTTTTTTGCATTCATAATAATAAATGAAGATATATAGGATATTTCCTTTGTTTGCATAACAGTAGAACCATAAAACATTTTCCCGTTGACTCTACAGCAATCCCTCACAAAATAAAGGACTTCATTTTTGATTCAGTTGTGCTATTTTGCTGAATCCCCCATTTCCATTGAAATACTAACTGTTCAATTCTTTATATCTGAGCAGAGAATTATAAATATTTAAGAAAGAGTTCAGAGGGAAATGCACAACTGAGTGCAAACACACATGTCTACAATGTATTTCCTGGTTACAGCATGTGTAAGAGCTTCATGACTGGGTGGTCTTTCTATCCCAGTAATGTGATGATTGACTCCCTTCTTTTCAAATACAAACTGCTCCGAGCGTCCCCATGGCTCAGCCTCCTGAATACCATAGAAAGGGTTACATAAATACTGGGAATGATATCATGCAAAATTAAGACCAAAAAAGAAGGAAGTAAAAACCAGCAGCTTTTGATTGATTGTATAGAAATATTAACCTACAATAGTCCAAAAGGGCCCTTTTTTAAATGGCTTTACTACAAACAGGATGAAATACAACACGTCTCTTTAGATTCCTGCTAAATTAAAATTGTTTAGTGCTCTTCATTACCACTTTTTATCCATGCAAAGTAGCAGTATGTCATCCAATTTATACACAGTTATCTCATGAATAATTTGGATGATGAAGACAGGCAAAAAAAATAAGTAATCCTGCTTTTTGGAAATAGCCTCATGAATCATGAGGAAAATCTACAACTGGCAGGAGTCCTTAAAGTAACCCAAAGCTTGTACGAGCAGAGCTATGATTTATCGTCACCCTTATCGTCTTCTGTTGTTGAGCAGTTGTCAGCTTGGCTGGCCAAATGGCTGATTAAAATGTATGTGTGACCACCCTAGAGTGAAATGAGAGCCCTGACTGTGGCAGAAGATAGATTCATGTGGCAGAGCATATGGCATAATACAATGTTATATTATTGACATGCTCCTGTGCTTTATTATTTCTTCTTTTTTCTGAAAGCTCCTCTTGATCGACAATGCATGAAATTTGCAAAAAATGTTCAAACTACATGAAGTTTTTTCTCCATTTGGTCCTTATAATGTTTCGCTGAATGTCTAAACATTTGTTTTATCTAAATTGTTTAACATATCTAACTGAATGCACCTTAAGATATCCAAATGCAGCAGGAGCTGTTATCTGAGTCCCCATCTGCTGATTATAATGCTCAGATGTTTGTAAAATGTGCACTGCAGACTTGACAGAAAAGGTAAGTAGCATTTTATATGTATTTTGAAAATCCGCAGTGAGCTGGAGTCACACTGGGACTACATGCTGAGCTAGAAGACAAGGAGCAATTTCCAAACTATTTCCATGTGTCCTCCCAAATCTAGCACAAAAGGACTGAGTGACATGGACATTACTGCAGTGTGTTTTTTTTAAAGAAGCAGTTTAATTGTTCTTTATCCTACTGTGATACTCATGGGAGCTTGGAATGTGAGACAAACAAATCTTGGGAATGAACTGATTTTAGCGTACACTTTTAATAAATGTTAATATAATATTAATCCAAACACATCTTTAAAGTGGTATAAGGACGTTGTGTTAATGTGTAGCAATTATTTCAACAGAATCGAATTGATTGGACTAGATCCATAATGACATTTTCAATTCTCTATAAAAATGAATGAAAGACCAACGTGACAACACAAGCTGTATTTATAATAATAAAAAACATTCTTTAAGAAAAGGCTGAAGTCACATTGAATGTCTAAGGTAGTCTTTCTCAGAACAATAAACAATGGGAAAAACATTTTTGAACCTGAACATCAGTTCTGAGTGAGAAGAGCAGCAGCCTTAGAGCCTATGTTTCTGTTATTTCCAAGACCTATAACTTAAAATAACAGTTGGACTTCTTTAAAATATTCACAGATTTGCAAAGGCAGCCGTACTCATGCATATTTTTTCACTAGTTGAACATTTAACGCTAGGTTCTAGCTTAATCTACTCCTTCAGTATATTTATTTAGTTGGGGAACCAACAATGATCTAAATATTGTTTATGTTTCATATAAATTACCTGTTCATATATCAGACACTTTTTATAACAAGATTAATTTTTTCATAATAGTCTTTTCACTTTATTTCTTTACATAATTCTACAATGTAGTCTATGGACTCCTATACCCTGAGTTATAAAAGGGACATATGTAGAATAGAATAGAATAGAATAGAATAGAATAGAATAGAATAGAATAGAATAGAAGTATTGTTTATTTTCCCATGATGGCACAAAATTTGAAAATGAAAAATATGAAAAGAAGATTGCACAGTGCAGCTAGATGTATTAAAATAAGTAAAAAAAACACTTCAGTTACTACAGTAACAATTACAATAGTAAGAAAACCAGAAAAAAAATCAAAGAAGTGTGCAAAAATGTGCAAAACAACTCCCAGAGTATTTACAAGAAGAAAAGAAGATGTTCAAAAACAGCTTAGATGTAAAACACCTTAAGTTTCTTAAGAATCAGTGATGGTTATAAACACCTGCAGGGAGGAAGAAACTATAACCACATTTAATGTTTAGCAATCTTATTGAAGTAAAGCTAAGATGAGCCAAGTGTCAACTTATAGGTCCAAAAAATGAAAACAAGAAAATAGTCACCCCCAAAAAACATGCCTTTGTTACAGTCAGACAAAGCTTGAAAATCAAGAAATGTCGAGAGCTGTTACAGCCACAGTAGAGGAGAACTGTAGGACAGTACCGTAAGCAATGATGATATAAAGAACAAAAAAAACAAAATAACTCTTCTAGTAATATTGACCAATTAACAAAAAATCCAATAAGGGTTGCAAAGAAATAACCACCTTATGATCAATTGTTGATTAAAGCAACACAGTCTAATCTTTAGCCACTAGGGGTGCTACTCTTAAAGTAACTTCCAAGTTTAGAACCCCTGAAATAAACTGGCAACACTACATTGATAAAACAGTCTGCGTCTCTGTTATGGAATCAGATATCTGACTAGAAGACTAAAAATTCATGGAATTACTTGTAAAGACAAGGTCACATTCAGTCCTATAAATTAAACTCTACATCAGTGATCCAAAAATATGTCTGATCAGGTAAATGTGAGTGTCAGGTGAGTTAGCTCTCATATTTAAGATCAGCCTAGATTGTTGTAAACAGGTCCCTTTTAGCCTGACCCTCTCCAGTTACATAACCAAGTTTCTGAGAAGAGCAACAGCAATGACCAAATGGTTTATAATGGACCTAAAACATAATTAAATATATGTCAGATTGTGCTATTTGGGTCAAAGGTTTCACAGTGTTGCATTAATTATGTACAGGATTAAATTTGTTCTATCATTAACTGAAAACCTCCACTTAGACAGATTTTCCCTTGAATCTGTAGCATGAAGGCCATCCAAAAGAAAAGCTGCAGTTCATTGTTAAAGAAAGCCTCGCTGGCGGAATGCCGGAAGCCAAAAAAAGAAGCATGTAATGATCTAAACAAGGTCTGGTGAAAAATTATTTTACAGTATTTAATGACAACATTATGCAGAATGCATTTTAATGCAGTCCTGCTTGTAAATCTAAACACTTGACAAGTTCCTTAAGTTATCATCTAAATAGAACCCATCTAGCACTGGTGAATGGTACAGCAGCATCAACATCTTAACCAAAGGTGGCCGGTGTGTTAAGGTCAGGATGTGTTAAGAGAAAAATTAGAGGGAATTATGAAAAATGCACTTGCAGCACAAACAACACAAAGTTTCCCATACACTGATGATTACTTGATAACTTGGAACCTTATTTCAAACCTGAGCCACATTCATTCATTGAACAATTGGCAGGCAATTTAGGATTGAGTTCATTGCCCTGGAAAACATGGTGGGGGCTGGGATAGAACACCTCTAAGGTATACAAGATGATTACTCCTCTCTGAGAAACAGCTACCCCATAAATACATCATGACCTCAAAATGACTGACCCCTGATTTCTACTAGTTGTGGAACCAGTGCCTAAACATCGCATCGCCGCAGCACCACACCTTCACAGCTGATCACAGAAGTTCTACTCAGTAAGACCTATTCCACTTTGTGTATTGTAAGGAGTTTCAAAAGAACCTGGTGCTTCTATTTAGGCGAGGCTGTTCTGTTTTTGCCACTTGCCAAACCAACTCCATGTCACTCTGGAGTAGAGCTGATAATTCAGGCAGGAAGTTAGCTGATGAAAAGCAAAGTGGGTCTGGTTGAGTTAACAAGAAAAAAACTATATGTGCAGTTTTAATGTAATATCAACTTCTTTTTATTCAGTTAATCAACAGTCATTATAAATTTGAGCAGTAGATAAAAAAGATTATTGAAAACCTAAATATTTGAACTCACCCCTGACAAACCAAAAGTTAAAAAGTGAAGATGATTATATATAAAGCACATGAGATACTGTATAGAACCACTTTACTGGTTTGTTCTATTGAAAGCCTATAGGAATATTAATATAGTGTTAGGACGCAATCATGATATGAGCTGAGTCCAACTGCACAGAGTCACTTGAATCTGAAATCACACAATTTGAAAACGGATTACTACCAAAAAACACGGTGAGGAACTGTGGCACTTAACTGCCACTTCCACACTTAGTGGAACCAAGGAGTACATAATCTAGACAGTTTTCAACAGGCTTAAAAAATGTTTTCTAGTCCTAAAATTACAAATGTAAATGTGTAGAGGTTGGCAAAAGTTTCTGATATGAATTGGCATCGTTTCCTTGGTCACATGTAGTTGGCTATGTCCAAACATCTACTCTAACCCTACCTAGTGCTCAATAGAGAGCACTAGACAGGGGTTACGTCATTTTATATGCGTTTCCAAATGTCTAATGGATGAAAAGATAGTTGACTCAAAATTTCCCACAATGCACCCTGAAAGGTAGTGCGGATCCATGGACACGAGACGAGCAGATATATACCAGAATGCTTTACAAAAGCTCTCTCTACAAAGCGTCATGGGGTTTGTTTTGGGCGAGAAAGAACAAAGACGGAGCAGGCACCGTGCGGGAGCCGAAGTCAAGCGACCAACGGGTCGCGAAAAGTAGTGATCATCTGCCTGAACGACAAGTTAACTGAGTTCACTATAAAGTCCACAAAATACTCCCTTCTCTATACATCAAAAAAAGTTCTGGTGTGAAACACTGTTAAGTGAGGTAAGGAATCACTGATGCTGTGATCCTGTTTCAAAGTTACTGGGAACCTTTTTTTGAAAAACACATGAAATCATGAATTTTTTGTTATACAAGGAGTTTTTCCATAAAAATGCCACAGCTTCTTAAATGTCTTAACAGATGAGCAGTGAAGATCAACTTGTTTAAGACCAAGCATGCCCAAAGTCGGTCTTCGAACGCCGCTGTCCTGCAGGTTTTAGAGGGTTCCCTGATTCAGCACAACTGATTCTGAAGATTGCAGTTCAACAACCACCTGTTACTCAGCCATCAATGGAAATCAGCTGTGCTGAAACCTCTAAAACCTGCAGCAGCCCTAGGAGATGCCTGCTCAAGACTTTTTGTAAATCTTCACAGGAAAGCCCTTTAGTGTGCAATAAAATGTAACGTGTATAATTTAAAAATTAATCTGTGAAGATTTAATACAACCAAGAATCTGACACTGCTAACCTCAGTCTCCTTCAAGCATATTTCTTTGGCTAAATTACTGTAGGCCAAAATCTCACACAAATTGACTTGCGTATCACACGCACAATTTTGGCCCAGGGAGAACCCAAATGACTTGTGTAGTTATAAGTGGTTTTAAGAAAATATAACCTACTGCAAAGTCAGCATGTAAGACATTCACATTTTTACACATCAGAGTACATATAATGGCTGCAGCACTCCTAACACAAATATTTTACCCACATGTTCCGCACTTAACCCAGAAACACAGCATGGCTGCTTGGCAAAGCTGAAAACAGGCTTCACATCTGTTCTGCCAGAGAGGACAGAGTTCTTATGCATGTGTGTGTTTGCACATGCCAAACTAAAATTCTGTATCGCTCCAGCATGCTACAGCTGTTCAAAAAGAGGGAAGAGATGCCTGCGCCAAGTCTGCCAGTCAGAAATCCCAATTTGGATCCGAATGCTGTTTTAGTGGAACATAGATGTTGTCACTCTACCCTAGGGCCTTGCAGACTAGTTTTTAAATGAATCCTTTTAACACCTTTAATCAAAGGCTGGAAGAGCCAACAGAACAGCAAGACATAAGAGGTAGGAGAGCAAAGCAGGCAAAAATTACAGTTCAAGGTAGGAGGTCAAGAAGATGATGTACGGCTTGAAGGAATTCAACAAAATGACATCCACTTGAGAGAAGGGTTACGGAAACAATGTAGCAACTGTCTTATAGTCGTTTTCAACTTATTAGTATTCTGGGCATGAATGATTACCTGAAGCAGTCTGGCAAACGAACAGTGTGTCCTTGATGTTTGAAAGTGTAACAAAAAAGTGATTTTGGCAGGTGGGCTGCCGATCCTGTTCTCAGTAATTCCCTTGTATATTTTTTGAAGAGAGGAAAGTCTGTTAACTGTGACAACCCACTTTTTTTTTGTGTAAATGACTACGTGAACCTAAGGTTATTTAAATTAAACTTTCATTAAATATTTGCTTAGACCACATATGGGAAAATAAAGGTTATTTCTGGAATCGAGTCACCAGATTATGTTCAATCCAATTTACACATTCAGAAAAAACACCAAAATCGAAAAGTTTTCAGTGATAATTAAAGGCAAAAAACAGATTACTTACATGTGGCTTTTTGTGTGTTTTATGCTTAATTTTGGGCAATTACAACAAATGGTTAGGTTTGTATATTTAAAATTTTATGCAGTAGCATAACTGAAAAACATAAAATCTTGCCCTAATATATAAAACAGTATTTCATGTCCATTACAACCCATGGAAAGATTTCTATTGTCATTCGCAATTCTTAAGAGGAAACTGGGATAAACATCTCCATGATTTAAAAAAAAACTAACTCATAAAAAGTTCAAAAAGTTAGTTAAAACAGAAACTCATTAAAAACTAGTACTATACCTTTTACCACTACAACTAATAATACTATAGGTTTGTGCTAAGTTATTAATCTTAGCAGGAGTTGAGTCCTTTCTTTTTTAGCAAACCAATTGACTCAAGTTAGCCTACTGTACTTTAAAGGCGTCACCTAAACTACTGGTTCAAGCTTAACTACAGATTAATGTAAAAATGCAAAAATTATGGAAAGACAAATTTTTGGCAATAGTTTCAGAAAATATTTGACAAGTTAGTTTGATGGTAATGATTTAGAGAAATTAACAACCTCAAAATGCAGTGTCTGTGAATATTAATAGGACACAAGGTCATGAAGTAGAGGATATATTGAACAGAAATGTTAGGGTTCCAAGATTATGTTCATTTTGATGCACTCAATACTCGGCTGACATGAATTACATCCTCAATGCAGCCCATGAAAAATATTTATCCATCTTTTGGTTATCTTCAGTGGGGTGGGCACGTGCCAAGCAGCGGTAGAAAATTAGATCAGCATCTCTATAAACCTTGTCAATAAAAGCTATATGCAGATGTGTTAAATGTGGACTTCAGAAAGCTCAGTGGACTGAAACCAGCAGATATTGCAATACATCTTGGCTATACCTTTTTTCTGTTGTATTACTACATTAATCTAATGTTTTGGGGAGGACAGAAGAGGAGGAGTAAAGTTGAGCAGAAATCCACATATAAGACATGCATAAGTGCTGCATGCAGGTCTGGTTTGGTATTAGGTCTTGCAGAAATGTGAACTAACCTCTTGAGATGTGAGAACTATAGTCAGAGCTTGTTTTCTTTTCTTTTACATTTAAAAATATAACTTTTAGGACTAAGTTCTATTTAAAGTATAGTGGGTTTTTTCATTCATTAATGTTTTTTTGGAGGCTGCTTGTTTAGAAAACCTTTAAAAAACTGTTTTAGAGTTTTTTTGTTCAGCTAAAAATACTTAAATATGTTGCAAAAAAGTATTTAGCTTTTATTTTCTTTTATAGGCAGTAGCTATTCTCCATCAGCCAAAACCCGTCACACATCTATCCTTGATGTTATCAATACCCTGTCAATACCACCACGACTCATAATAAGTTCTGAGGACTATTTTTCTTGAAAACTCAGTTTCATCAGGCCTGCTCTGTCTATTTTGGGTAAAGCAAGCTTCTATGAGTGCTTCCCTTGCTATGTTGGAACGTGATTTGATTTTCCTCTCCTGCATTTTCAATAAAAAGCTTGAGCAAGCAGCAATCGCACTGAAGTACAGACACACAGACACACACACACACACCCCGACACAGGCTAAGGAATACACATGCATTACGGTATGCAAGCATAAGTGCAGCACATAAATGCCAAATATAACCCCAGATTGACTTCAGACTCCTGCCTTTGTCTCTCGCAGTACATCTGCACACATGCCAGCTGAAAGTTAGTCAGCTGAATGTTCCACACTGAACCAAAAGTAAGCCCCGTTTACCTCTGCTAGTTTTTGACAATCATTTTTGCTCTTTTGTACCTGCAGTAAATATAAATTGGTCAAAAAGATCAACATAGTTAAGTATTTTGACTTAATATATAAAGTAAACACCTTTGACAAACTGTAAACATAATTTCTAACATATATGTTTCATAAACAGATGTACACATTTGCATGGCTTTACAGAAAATCAGTGGGGGGGGCTCCTATAGACCACAGGTAAATAATAGAAATAGTAAATGGGAGGATTAAAAAGTATATGCGTCCTTTAATATGAATTCAGAAATCATAGGTTAAAAGCTGCATCATTGGACTACAGCAACTGACATACCCTGAAACATTACCCAAAAAAACAGAATCAGTTCATTTTTTTATTCAAAATACCGCATTAAAATGTTGAAAACTGACAAAAGCATTGGATTTTTTTACTAGGCTAATTTGTTTCCATAGTCCCCGGCAGTTTGATGAAAAACTAAGAAAAAGGGCATTCGGAAGAAATAAACAGAATCAATAAAATTCACCAACAGATATTGCAAAGATTTAGATGAATGATATAAGATCCAGTCAAACTACACAACAAAAAGAAAAACAAAAAGCAAAAAAAAGGAACTACAAGAGACCTTGCAATCCCTCTTATATAGGAAGTAAGAACATTTAAAACAAATGTCCTACTTCTTTGTTTTGCGATTTATTCAGACCACATGTAGCTGAATGGGCTTTTCATAATGACTCAAGGATTCATATTTTCTGCTGTGACCTTGTTTAAAGCACGCAAAAAAACACTATTTTCCCACGAGACAGCCATTTTCCCTTAGTGTTGGTGTTTTAGGATAATGAACTCTGCTTAATAACAGGCTGTTGGTGCGAAACAATGAATGATCATCAATTAAAACAGCGGGAAAAAGGAGAAAACGAATAACCTCAGTAACCCTTGGTAGCACAGCAAGGCTTACGTACATACCAGACCTCAAACCAGCCACTTCAGGGCTGCAATTAAGCATGTTTTGTTCTCTCCCTGAGGACACATCAAAACAGGGCAATGATGATGAAGTTCCCTAAATCTCACTGTGATTTTGCAGACTAAAGACCTCGAGCTAAACTAGTGGGAGCCCAATCATTTCTCTCATTCCATAGGCCCCTGGGAGACAGAGGCAAGATCTGTCGCATAGCATTAGGCCCCGATCAAAGCCTCCTACAAAAGTACCTGTAATTGTGCTGAGTATCTGCTGTTTGGTCAGTACAAACATGTTTGAAGCTATAAATGCTACTGTTAGTTTAGAATGAGATTCCTTTGACGAAATTCAAGGTGAAAGCATCTGCAAATCTTGTTTTTGTCAAAAAGAAGGGAGAGAAAACTTTTCTTCTTTTATCGAAGCCTAAAATCCCCAAGCTTTTCACTTTCTGTTGTGTTTATGTCAGAATTCCGGGTAAGAAAATAAAACACTCCCATTTTTTTAAATGTGACAAGAAGAATAATGCTGATCTAGAAAGATGGCCAGAAGGAAACAAATCTCCAACAGAGAAAGAAGTCCTGGATGGATTTATGTTTGTGCATCTGGGTGCTTCAGTGGCTCTGTTCCTTCGCTGCAGGCACTTCCAAGTCTTTATGAAAGTCCCTGCAGCCCTGGGGCTACAAACTGAACCACACAAGAACAGCTATTGGTCATTTTTTAGCAACTTCCTTTATGTGCCATTTACACCAAGAAGCAAATCTGCTTAAAAAAATCTATGGTGCTAACTTTATCTACAATGATGACAGTGCCATTTTATTATTAATCTAATAAATTTAGGATCTTATCTTGTGAGAACAGAAGTGCATACCCGGTGCACTTTTGTATGGGAGTGGCAGAGTGGATGGCCCCTTTCACTGCAGCTCGATCAGCATGCAGGCTGAGGTGTAGCAGGGAGAGCGGTGATTGAATACAGAGGCTGCATGCCCCAGCACTGCCTTTAATCTCCCTCGCTCATTTAACTTGGCCTCTGTGTGGCTGCTCTGCTGAGGCTCAGCTGGGGCATAAAGACATCCTGACAAACACACACACAAACTACTATGTCTGCCTAATTTCTGCAAGTCCTATCTGTCTTCAAATCTGACTTGCCCTTCTGTCACATGTGCTTTCCATGCCTCTGTGGGTCACCTTTAAGCTTAACATTCAATTTTCAAGGTTTCAGGTCTCAGTTATTCATTTATCTTCTCTCAGTCTTAAATTAGTCAATAAATCTATGTATAAAGCTATACCTGTTACCCGTGTGGCCCTATCTCAGACTAGCAGAAAGCCAGAACAAGATAGGGTCAGAATTAATGATTTATTTGAGTTTTGCATCACTATCACCTCTTTAAAAGCATGTGTGTTGGCATTTTTTGTTTTGTTTTTTTTTCCAGAAAAAAAAAAAACAATTATGCTGAAGTTTAATTTCACTAAAACAAAAAAATAGCACTTCCTGGTTGATTTTGTAGGTATTGGTAAGTGTGTTATTTCTGTATTTTAAAACAGAACTCCTTTAAAGTGACCGCTTTTGCTTGGAATAAATAAAGATCATTGCAAGGATGCAAGAGGAAACCAGAAGGGACTGGTAGGGGAGACGGGAGACTGTGTTTGAGGAAAAGAGCAAAATGTGTGGCTCAAAGTGATCGTGTCCAAAAGAAGCTATAGATTGATCAATAGAAGGTGCATAAAATATGGTTATTGGGAATGAAGCTCAGATATGTGTATATTTTCAATACCCTTTCCAACGAAAATCAATATAAAGAGCTGTTTAAAAGTGGCTGTAATCTAACCCATAATTTAGATAAATCATGACATCTGCATATCAGCATGTGAGTTTTTATGAAAAAAAAAATCTGATTGGATGTCCTGCAGCTGTTTGAATATCTGCGGGGAAAAAAACTAAACAGTGAGCAAATCCAACGTTGTTTGATTTTTGTTTTCATTTTTGTAAAGGATACTTTTTAGTAATATATATTTAAAATTCATGCTTGTTTCAGTAAGAATTATACAATATTTGTAAGAAAATGTTTGCGAGTTGAGCAGCAAGTCTGCGGCATTAAAATAGCCTGCAATAGCCTTCTCAATTCTGTTTAAAGCAAAACCGTTAATGTTTTAATATATCAATATAAGATTCGGAAAACAATGGGAATACAATAACTAAACTTCTAAGGGAATTAACTCTACCCTCCAAGATTTCAATGTTTCCCTCACACAGACTAACTTAAATATTGGGAATGGAGAGAGTGGAATGACTTCCTTCAGCTCTGACCTACCCCTCTATTCAGAATTACATAATCAACTCTACTGCTAAACCCACGAAGCAATTCTCCAAAAGATAAGGCATAGTTGTAGGGTGGATCTAGATCTACATCAAAATAATATTGACAGCAATGTGCTATAAACGAAGAAGACTAATGCAAAATTCTTGCTCTTTTACAAATTAGTTTTTAGGTTTCATTGGGGAAGGTTTGTCTTTGCAATTGTAATTAAAGATAAAGAAAAGCTGCTCAACCCATTTAATGTATGTATTATGGAGAACCCTAAATTGATTTAAACAGCACCAATGTATAAATATTTGCCTAACCTTACTAGCAAGGGCCTCATAAAAAATCTGTTTTGTCTTCAGAGATTTATTTGGAAAATATAGATGCTGTACACATTTATTTTCCTTTTGGTTTATTGTGATCAGCATAGATGGACCGTAAAATGTATTTGGCGCTTATTAATTTTCAAACACTCCTCTGTGCACATTGGACCCTGTCTGGCCACCCTATCACCATTTTCTGGAAATGCCACTGCATAGTTAAGAGGGGAATTGAAAACCTTTCTAACTGTGTGGGATTATTGCAAAGCTGCTACTACTACTATACAAGTAAGGTATAACCAAAAGGACAAACCTTATTACTTTTTGTGCTGAATATGAATGTATTACAGAAAATAGTGAAGGCTACCATTGTTGATTAGCAAGTACAACAGTTGGTTACAACAACGAATAAACGTAGCTAAGAAAAGAGACATATTGAGTTTAAAAAACTCATTGTGTTTGCTCATGTAAGCTCTATTTGCTAAGCAACTTCTCTCCATTGAGAATTGATTGAGGACTTGAGGTTCAGTTGTACAAGGACACCATCGCTGCTTGACTCACTGCGTGCAATAATGCGCACATAATACCCTTCAGAAAGACATCTGAACATTCACTGCATACGTTGTTTACACAATGGATGAGCTAGAACAAAATTACAATGGTCATAAATGAGTGGTCATAAAAAGACTGGGTTGGGGGCATGTTTTAGACATTAGTATCCATTTTTTGCCTTGCATTAGCTTGAATCAGGCTGTTCAGCCCCTTTAATTGATATTCATATAATTTGTGGCTGTATTAGGCTCACAGCCTGGTTCAAAGCTATCAGTCTGTGTAAAACTTCTGTCTTATACATTGCAGCTGGGTGCTGTTTTGGCCTCCTCACTCTTAAAGAAAGCCCTAAAACATAAGTATGGAATGACAACAATGCTATAGAATGACAGTAAGTTACTAGATATTGTATTAGTATATATAGAACACAGTCCCAGGGATATAAAGTGAAACAAAAAAAAAAAAAAAGAATCAAAGTTGTATAAAAAAATCTATAAAGAAAGGAATTAGTCTGCAACTCACAGTGGTCATCGTTTGCCTTGCAATGTCTTTTCAAGGGTGCATGTGAAAATCCAATTTGCTACAGATAGTAACCCAAGAAAGTGCCGACGGAGGATAACAGTTCTGGAGTGTCTAATTATTCACAGCCATTGAGTTAATATATGTGGAGAAAGAAGAAAATGTTTCCCGGATCCGACCTGTATCCAAAGAGCCCTTTAATACATTACCCTATAAGGGCAGTTTTCAGGAAATACCAAGGAAATGCAATCAAACAGCTCAATACATGCTACAATATTCTCCAGGTCCACACCTATACCAATTCAGAGATTCCATTACACGTTGGGATGTCTAACCCTTGGAAAAATTGAAAAGGATGTAGAACTACAGTTAGAGTCCACAGAACTCTGTCTAAAGCAGTCTCTTTGATAGACAGGATGTGCTGTTAGTGCAAGTATTTGGCAGCTCTTCCAGACAAAGTAAATATTTTGCGTCTCACAGGGAAAAAAGGCTATAAGTACAACTTGGCATACAGGAATGACAAAAGAAACTGAGGCTATCGAAGGCTGTTCTCTCCAAGACGGGACTAAGCTTCCGGCAGGTTTTCAAGTAACACAGCTCAGAACTGGATCTATGTGTATGAGCAATCAAACTAAGGTTTAGGTTGGCTGCATGAAAATCTATAGAATGGCCTGATAGTTAAAAATTTGTTTGAATATTTATATTCTTCATCAAATTGAAAATCAGTGAGAAAAAATGTGTATGAACTCTGAAAGCCATTCCTGTGTCAGAAACAGTCAGTAGAAAACATTAAAACAACAAATTTATTTCTAAGTTAGCCAGAGAAGTTACAATTTGCATGATGGTAAAGGCACTAAAATAAGATTGATATGTTCAACGTACGTATACTAGAGTGTATATGAAAGTGAGTAAAGTTTTCCATCTTAAAGGTTCCCTGCCATCTTCTCTAAGGTTGGCTCTCCTTTCGATTTACAGGAATTACCGATCAACATTGTCTGTGAGGTATCCTATTAAGTTGCATTTCAAGTAATTTAATCTTTTTGAATTCAAAATTAAAAAGAAAAATTGTACTTCTAGTCTGGTGAACACATGAGAACTCGTCCACGATATGCTGACAATAAATTTAATTGTGATCTCTCTGTATGCAGTGCAGGATAACCTGGGTTATCAAAAAATACCATCTGCATTGTACATTAATGCCAAACCAATGTTTATAGGAATACCAGCTCCAATGCCATGAATTTAGATGGCTTCTGGTCCCATGCCTTGGCAAAATCAAAAGGAAAATAGCAAATTATTGCAAACTGTTAGAATTTGACTGGAGTAATGCAAGTTAGGTGACATGCAAATCAAATTAGGTTACTTGTAAGGCTGCAAGCCCCTACAATCTATGCCTTTCAGGAATAATGGGTGCATGAGAGCAGCTTGAAACTAGAAGGTGTTTGATTGATGAATGAAGCAAAACACTTGAGTACTACAAAAAAATATTGCTACTGACGTGTCTAGGTTTATATGATGATGTATTTTGTCAAGAGAGATTATTCATCTATTTTAAACTATAACTCCTTGAATGAATTTTATCCAAGGACTAAAATTTCACTGTATTCATGAAGGTAACCTCAACCTAATTGCCTGGTTAAAAAAATGAAAAGGTTCCATTTGAAAAAAGCACAATAGCGTAAAGGAAGGATACTTCAATCCTTTTCTCCCTTTTTGTGATATAAAGTGAGAATTGTTTTAGCAGAACACTTGGTAATAAATGCCAATTATAATTGTTGGATGAAAATTAGCTGTGAATAAAAAATATACTGAGTAGGCACAGAAATAGAACTAATGAGGGCAGCAGTTAGAAGAGGTTCAGTTACCAGATGTCTTTGGCTGTTTC
>JAUZNJ010017130.1:3054-22591 GCA_034780135.1 Jordanella pulchra
GTACTTCTATTCTAAAGGATGTTTCTAATGTTGAATATAGTTAAAACCATAAATGATGATAGAAATACACTCCATACTTAAAGACACAATCATAACAGCGAAAGCCATGCAGCATTCAGCTGGTGCTGTTTAGAGTTTCTGTGTTGAACTTTTTTATGTAAATTAAATTGTTTTACAAGATTCCCTTACATGGTTCATGGGAAATATGACTGGACCAGCCTTCCTCGTTCTCAATCATCAGTTTTCCAGCATTGAGCCAAATCCGTAGCTAACCGCTAAATATTGTGGATTGAGGAGCTTGTTTGTAAAGAAATCTTATACTTTCATGACAGTCATTAAAGTCACTACAAGAGGCTGAGATGAGTAGCCCTTTGGATTTTTAATTACATGTATTTTGTTTGTATTAATTAAAATTTTTAAGCTAGTTCTGTATGGTGGCCGAGAGATGCAAATACAAAAAGGACTGCAAACATAAGAGTGAGACAAGCAAACAAAAAATAGACTAACAAACACATCAAATTACTAAAAACTCAATAGAAAATACAAAGCAGTAAAGTAAACAGGATATGCAGACATATAAATGATGCTATAAAGATAAAACATCCACTGAGCCCTTATCCTAACTTGTCTTTTTTAGAGTTGGAAAATATCCCTCTTTTTGACTCCAGTTATTCTAGTTTTTATTGATGCTGTTCACAAAATTGATGCTAAAACATAGTAATAGCAGGTTAGAAATAAAAAAAAAAAACAAACTGAAAGAAAAGAGCAATAAAAAAAAAAAAACCTCTTCAATTTCGGTCATCGGCACCAAACGACTCTGAAATCAACAAACCATGGTTTCTTTATGGGCTCATTCTTGGAGAATAATGCAGCATGTTGGCTTCTGTGAGTTCTTGATTCACACCTCAACTTTCTAAGAACCAAACTTTAAACAATGAGTAAGAACACCGAAATGTAAAGATTCTGGAAATTAGCATACCTTCATTTCTTCTCGCTGTAAAACAACAGAAAAAACAAAAAACAAACGTTCCCTCTGTTTTCCCTCAACCCGCCCTCTCCGTTTTCATCTCGTCTACATGGGAGTAGAACTGTTTGTTCTGTTGTTCCTCATTGACTAAAAACATCAATGGGTAAATGGTTCCCTGCTCTGCTGAAGCAGTTCATTGCCCGACTCGGTGTGTCAGGAGTGAGATCATGACTCTGTTTGAAGCAGTACTACTAGATACCTGCTCTTTTATTACCTGTTGCAAGTTTCACTTTCTTGTAAACATCAGCTGATTAAGCTCAGTTTTCTTTCTCATCATATTTTCCTGCTTTCTTTGGCTCCAACAGATGAGTTTGAGAGCTTTTTCAGTTTAATGTCCTTTACATTTCTAGCTGTTTCTTTTTTTTCCCCCTCTTCTTTTTTTGAAAACTTTATTTTTAAAGCTGTGTGAAATTAGTTCAGTCATCCCAGCAGCCAATTTAACCCACCCATTATACTCTGTTAACTTCTCTCTCACCTCTACTTCCTCTTTGGTTGTTTTTTCTTGCCTCTCTCACTCACCCACTACCACCACCTTGTCTTCCTGTTCCGGATTAGCTGTTTTCATTTCTTTCTTTTACTTTTTATGTCCTCTGTTGTTTTAATGTAAGGATAACGTGGATCTCCATCATGAATTTAAGTAGGTGGATGTCATGGAGAAAGCGCAACTTTTTCAGAAGGAAGGGGAAGCATGAATATAGCCTCGATCTGGGTAAGGCTGTTTTTAAGCTTGTGTTTGATTGTGCCGCTTTTTTTTTATTTACAACATTGAACATCTCTTTTCCTTTCATCCATTTATTAATCTAAAGTCTTTCAGTTTCTCTCTCTGTTCATAATCAGTCAAACCTAATAGAGTGGACACCTTTTTGATAAGTTTAAAGTGATGTAGAAAGAACCTTTTATTTTTTAATTAGTCATATTGAAAGTAGGCTGCCATTCTAATTCACATTTGAACTAGCAATCCCTGCAAAGGTAGAACTGTAATTGTACATTTAAAAAGATAAGAAAGCAAATATTGAACCAGTTTAGTTTGTTTATATTAAAGATGCACTGATCAGAATTGTGCTGCTTGTTTGTTAATCATCTTGTTTCGTAACACTCTGATTTACTGACTCCAGTTGGGAGCTGAGGGAATGTCACGTCCATCTCTGTAAGAGGAGTCACTGTTAAACAGAGTAACTGGATTAAAATAAACTAGTTTTAGAAAAAATCTGTTCCAGTCTCGCAAAATTTCGTCTTTAAACTCATTGTTCATATTTTCCCTTTTTAGTTATTTTTTTCAACCCAGACATTGTAGACTCCTTAGGAGTGATTGCCAGCATTTTTCTAAAATTACACTTTGATCTTTTTCATTTCAACCAACCTCTCTATATATGGTTAATTTCACGTTTTATGCAGTATTTTCACTCCTGGGCTGCTCTGTTTATCGTAAAGCTGGACATGTTTTGGGTTTTTTTTTTCACCTTTTTAGGTGATTAAAATTCAAAGTTTAATCATAAAGTTAATCACTCCCTGATTATTATGACTAAAGTTTGGGATTGTTTACCCATCTTTGCCAGATAGACCATCCTTTGTCTTTCGTCTTTAGCTCGTGACGACAGCAAAAGCCAAGATTGTGCCAGAGTGCTTTATCTGTGCAGCTCTTTATCTGTAGCGTACGACTCTCCACTCTTGGCTTGCTCTGTCCTGTCCTGCTCAGCCCTGATCCCCTTTTCCCTTTCATGGACTGTGTCCCTCTTTCCCTCCCTTCTTGTTCTCTCTGCTGCTGCATTCTTCTGATCTTCACTTCTCTCGCCGGTCAAGGAGTAACGGATGCAGAGGAGAGTATAGGAGAGGAATCTGTTTCACACTAACATTTTTGGACTATCTCTGGTTGGGCTTTTTGGTTTTTCACTGCTTCCTGTGCCTCAGCACTGTGACGTCTTATGGCCAAAGATGGCAGAGCATGGGCTCAGACTCAGAGGTAGGAAACAGTTTTCGTGACAAAACAAATTGTGCATCACAGATTTCTATTGTAGATATTGGCCTCAAATTGGGGCTTGTAGAGTTTAAGAGCTGATTTAAGGGTTTGCAAGCTTTTGAGTAGCTGAATGAAGTTAATTTAGACAGGTTGTTTCATTTGCTTTGAAGGCGAGAAGTTTAAACGACTCCTGAGATTTTTTTTTTGACCTAGACAGTTTTATTTTCTCTCTCACCGACTCCTTCAGTAGTTTCGGTTTGTTGGTTATATTTTTGCAGTTTAATGGGTTTCTTCTCTACACATCTTTCCAGTTTGCTCTGGTAACGCTGAATTCCAGCCGTACTATTTTCAGTCACCACTAATAACAGCGTTTGACGCACCTGCATAGACCACAGGTGGGGGTCTGGATGATAATAAATGGGAATCCGTGTTAATCTGTCCGGACGTTCGATGTGTCCTTACAAATTCCTGGATCACCGTAAGGGAAGAGTGTCAACAAGGCTGTGCTGACTTGGGCATGCTAAAACAAGTAACCGCTGAGTGGAGGAGGAAAGCATGCATGGGAAGTTGTAGGAATTTGATGCATTCCTATCAGCCTAGGGTCACAATAATCCAGATCACAGCCAACACACTCCTTATATGTTTAAATTGTTCATAAAATTAGCCAATTGCACTTACTGTTTGTTTATATGGAGATACTAGATTTGGGTTTTACTTTGATTACACCCTTGAACTTTAATCTTCAGGTGTCCAAAAACAAACTTTTTAGGAGTATTTAACATCTTAAAAACCTATAAATAATTCAGTCCTCCTTTTTTCAAAGTACACATTTAAATTATAACCGTCTTCTTAGGCCAAATTATAGTCTTGAGAGGAACGAAACAGAATGAATATAGACCAGGACATACATCAGTATTCTTGTAAACGGCAGATTGTTTTGTCCACAAAAACAGGACTTTTCTAAAGGTGATACTCTATGGATTTAGCATCCTTGTGTTGGTGACAGAGTAGAAAGTGAACGCTTTGTCCCCCAACTAATTACCTAAACAGAACAAATAAATAAGATGTTTGAACACATTAATGAAAGAATGTATTTCAGATTTGTTTTTAGCTCAAAAATAAAGTTCTTGTGTTGAAAAGTCTTCTTGCCACTGACTTGTTTTCTCTGTCAGAGCGCACCTTCCTTTGGTCAGATATATGTGTAGCTTTAGTTGAAGTTTACTTTCTAAATCAAAATGTCTTCTGGTTAAAAAAAAATGACAAAAAAATTCCAGAATGCATTTATTGACAGCTACTCTATTTTATATTTAACGAAATCAATCCTATCAAGACAGAGTGATAATGAAAAGGAAAGTGAGGTTCTTGTTGGCTTCCTTTAACTTTGACATCGTTTGGCTGAAAAATGTAGTTCTGATACACAAATGCTCCCAGAGAAACAAATCTAGTCAAAACCAACACAAAACAATCCCATTCACTTATTTATACCTAGATTTTAGTTTTCTCTATTATAATTTCTATCATTTAGCATTTATATCTCTGTAGGGTAGCATGTTAGATATCCGTATTACTGTTCATAAACAGTTGCTTATAACTGTCCCAAGTCAGGAACATCAATTGTTGTATCTGTCATATGACCTGGAGACCTTAGCATCACTGCTTCCTCCTCAGGGGGCCATTATTTTTTAAATGTTTTGTCTTCGTTATTTAACCCATATTATTTTGGGTATTATGTCTGCTTCCGCTGCCCAGCAATGTTTGCTACTCTCCTTTACAGGTGCTTGATGTTGTGTTAAATAAAAACTCATTTTCTTTCCTTGCCATTAGAAAATGTTTTGCTACTTGTCCCAAGTCAGGAACATCAAATACTCATTAGCACTTTATTTTGAGAAAAACAAACAAACTTTAACATAAAGTACTGTTTGATTTATAATTCAGATTTTTTTTTTTTTAAAAAAAGTTGTAATTTATGCATCAAACTTTAATGTTCCTTTTTGTTTAGGAAATGAGGTCTCGTGTTTACCATTCAGCGGGTTTGTTTGATTTTCACCTCAGCGCCTCCACTGCTCTCTGCAGTGTGGTCACAGCCTCTCCACCTGTCAGGATCAGTTTAAATAAGGCTGTATGTTGTGTTTTTTATGTACCAGCTGTGTGTTCCCAGCTGAGGGCTTTAAGAAAACTCTCCTTTTTTGTTTTGACGTCCTGGTTAAGAATTGCTGACATTGAGAAATCTTGAACTATGCTTTTTTAATATAAAAAGCAAAAGTATAGAACTTGGATCTGCTGATTCTGATTGTTCACACATCAGTAAAGTATACTGACCAAGCTTGGACTCGATGTGATTTCCCTTCATACTCGTAGTGTTTATCACACATGGCTGTGTTAAATGTGCAAAGTCCTGATCCCCCAAACCTGACATGTTTGCATAAGTCAGTTATCTAAAACATGCTGATGCTAAGCAGAGCTTGAACATTTGCTCTGCAAACATCGGGCTCTTGCCTCAATATGCTTATTTTTCCTCACTGCGCAAATGTTATATCCAGCATATGACCAAGTGACCTAAAAGGCTGAGTTGTTTGTTTTGTTTTTTGTTGTTGTTTTTTCTTTGCTCTCAGGAAAACAGGTTGCTGGTTGTTCAATAGCTCAACATTTTGATTCAATTATTACAGTTGATTAAAACATTAAAAGCAGACAGAATTTAAAGAGTCATGCCTAGATGGCTCTTTAAATAGATTATCTGAATAGTAAATGATATAGGTTTTACTGATTTTACTCTGTAATTTTTACCATGCATAGAAAGGAGTTAATGGTGCTTAAAAGAGTTTGCATTTGTTGTAGACATTGGTTCTGGTTTTATGTACTATGGATTAAAATTAAATCATCAGGATGTTTAATATGTCATGCAATAAGTTTGGAGTTTATTCCATTTAATAAAATACATTTGGAAAGTTAATCTTCATTAGTTCTAATGTAGTTCAATTTTTTTTAAATCTATTTTTTTCTGTTCAACTACTATCGGATCAAATACATTTTTCCTGTGAGTTTTGTTTGACATTAAACTCTCATGGACCTCATGTTTATGCTCTGTTATGTGTCTTCTCTCCTTAATTTGTCTGGGACTTTCCTCAGATTGTGTTTTTGCAGTTTTGTTCACATCTTGTTGAGTAATTGAACCTCTACAGCTGATCCTGTGTGACATCGTCCCTCTAATTATACATATATATCCTGTAGTTGGAAGAAATGATGTACCTGGCTTTTCTTATTTCTGTCTTAATATTTTTGTACAAATGAAGTGAAACTGTTTAGACTCCACATGGAGACAGGGATACATTACATTTTTTTTTCTCATCCAAACACACACACACACACACACACACAACCTTGCCACTTCTTTGATCTGCAGTAGGACATTCCTGTGCCCCGGTGAGAAGGTGAAGCAGACAGATTGAAGGGGCGCTATGTGTGAATCACCTTTATTGTCTTGCCAAGATGGTAAGGTACAGAGCCAAGGAGATCTGAGTGTGCAGGGACCCACTCTTTAGAAACCTCAGAGGCCTGATTAGGGAGCTGATAAAGGACCCTGGGCCCCATATGGAGCCTCTAGAAAAGGAGAATTGATATTGTCTTGACAGTTTACCTGAAAAGCTCCTTTCACACTGTATGTGTAGTCAAGTTTTTTTTTCTCAGCATTTTTTTGGATCTCTGCTGCCTTTCTCAGTGTTTTTAATTAGAGACACATCAGTTAGAATGTTGTGAAGCATTTCTAGTTTTGGCAAAGCTTTCTAATAATATGAGACGAAAGAATAATATCACAACATGCTTTTGTTATCAAATATTACGTGAAGGTAAAGGCAATTGATATTAATGGTGTCGATGTTTTAAATGATATTTAGCACGTTCAATTATAAGCAAGATTATTCAGGTTAGCATTACTGGAAAGGCTTTTTCTGTTTACTTGTGCCTCCTTAATACTGCAAAACTACTAACTTCCAGTGGTCAACCTGCATGTGTAAACCAGCTTAGACATTTAGTCTGTTCTGATTTGTTTTCTCAGCCTCCAAGTAGTAACTATCCAGTTTAATTCGGCGTCTTATTCTGACATCTCTGTAGTGTGGATGCAAGTCTCTCAGGAGTCTGCTGCTCTGCCTGAATGCATCTCTTCCTGTTCCTTCACCTCTCCCCCCTCCTTTCTCTGGCCTTGCCATGCATTACATTCTTGTTTTAATGTCCTTCTCACCCAGCCGGCGGCTGCAAACACACACTTTAAACACCATAAACAAAGGAGTGGGCCACTGCTGGCCCTGATGAGTTTAACCTTTTAACCTTTTGCTTCACTTCATCCTGATCTTCAAACCCTTGGACTTCCTTTATATTAACACACTGGTAAAGGTCTACTTAGAGCCTCAAAAACATAACCTTACATCATGTGGGGACACAAGTTTAAGGAACACCAGCTTTGCACATCCGCTTTGGTTAATAGGATACTACTTATTCCAAGTTGAGACTATGCTTATGCAATAGGAGTGATTAAGAAAAAAATATGTTAATTCACTAACAGTGAACCAGCATGGTGGTAACTTATGCAATCTAAAAAAACAAGAAAGAAGTAAAATAGACAAACTTTACTATGGTGGATTTTTGCAAACCTTAACCTCTATTTCTCTGTTCTCTGATCAGCTAATAACAGCTGCCAGAATCCACAACTCATCACTTGGACCAGGCTGCAAAGAAAAGCAATGAATAGCTTTTACACAAATAATCCGAATGTTGCCAATACTTTTATCAGTATTGAAATGTAAAGCATGTCATGTTTACACATACAGTTATTTCCCACGTCTCCTATTTTCTTTGAATCATCACATATTGTTAGCCAATCAAGTTGAATCTTGTCAGCTCACGTCCAATAAAAGAGAAAGGCTTTCTCTTAACCTGTGATCCGCTATTGATATTGGATAGCTGTTGGATATCAGCCGCCAACGAGTATTTGAATATATCATCCTGTGTCTAAAATCTTTGAGAAAAAAACACTCTGTTTAAAGCTTATGTAACCTGTAGGTTAATAATGCAGGGGTTTGTTGTTGAGTAAAATTACTTTTTTGAGCCTTTTTCAAACATTCAACACTACAAAAGAAGGAATAAAATGGTGGCTGATTCTTGCTGATATTGTATCGGTCAGTACTCAAAGCTGTAATATTTCAATCATAAAATTTTTATCAGGACACCCCTATTTTTATTTGTTTATTTTTTAACATACTCTATCCAGTTCTTGACTGCTCTACAGTGGTTCAAATTGGACTCTGTATGGAAACAACCCTGAGAGTTTTAAGGTAGACCTGTTCCTATGGGTAAACAAAGAAAGGAAATGTGAAGCTGAGGGTTCTGCTTTGGGCTAATTTTCTTTATTAAATAGCCTAAATATCATTTTGCTTAAGAAGAAAACCGAACAAAAAAAAAAAAACAAAACATTTCTGCATATGTAAGCTGCTGTAATCTATTAACAACCCGTTAGCATCAAAGCAGCTGACCCTGAGCCCGAAACACAATGACGCCTTATTGGAGAATAAAGGAGGAGCAGCAAAGGAGGGAGTCAAGTGGGAAGAGAATGTAAAATATGTGTACAGCTGAATTCTGCTGGAGCTGTATAAATGGACAGGGGTGTGTGCACACATGTGCAAGTGGGTTTGCTGTGTTGGGCTTACTTCTGGCTCTGAGCATGCTTTGACATTTTAGACAGATTGTGAGAATGCTCTTTTTCTGTCTTTATTTTGTTCCTGTAATTTGGTGACGTTCGTGCCACATCGATCTGGATGCTTTTAAGCCATAATTGCCTCCAGCTACAATTATCACTTAACCACTGTGCCAGTGCAAGAGGGTGAGGTCGACCTGAAATGAAGTTGGCTCCAGAAATAAACGCGTAGAATTAAAAATGTTTACGTATAATGTGTCTCATAAGACTGATCAAACCCTCTAACTTTGCCCACAGATGAGCACGATGCTGTCCAGAAGAAAACCTTCACCAAATGGATGAATGCACAGTTCTCGAAGGTATATAAAGCACTGCATACAGCAACAATTTCTGTTAAAGCTTTCGAATTAAACAAAACGTAAAGAAACTCTGTCGGCCTCATTGCTATGACTCAATTCATTCTATTTCAGTCCTAATATGTTTATATTTCTTCTCTCTTATCTCTGCAGTGTAGCTTTGCTGCTCATAAGCTGGTAGAATTAATAGTTAAAATACTTGTTACAACTTTGTCAAAGGTGTTTATTGGTTAAAAAACAAAACAAAACAGGAGTTTAATCTTAGTCTCATCTAAGACAAATCGATTCATCAGTCTACCTGATTTTATATATATGCTGTCAAACGTTTAGGTATCTATGAGAAGGATGAATCCTCTGTAATGGGCCAGGCTCCCATCACCCACTTAAAACTCTGTATCAGTTTCCTTCACTGGTCTAGTAGGTTCATTTAACTCAGCTGAAGTGTTTCAGGGATTTTTTTTAGTTAGTGTTTAGGTATTTTGCTAAATTGTGCAAATAGATGGTCATAGAAATGCTCCAATCTCATACTTATATATGTATTTTAGTGTGTTTTATAGTAAATCTCTTCTGTAGATGTTCAAATCCACTCTAACCAAACTTTACTCTTATGAAACAGGATCTATTATTCAACTCTTGACAAACCCGAATAACCAGAAGTAATTTGCTGCTGGTAGATATTTCTGTCATCAGATCACTTAAATGTTATAGTTTTTACAAGTTTCAGTCTCATGTACATTTTGCTTTAGGTTGAGTTCCTGTTTAACCCCAAAAAAATCTGCTGGTAACTTTTACTTTCATCTTCTCAGACGGGGAAGACCCCCATCATAGATTTATTTTCTGACCTGAGGGATGGAAAGAAGCTACTGGACCTGTTGGAGGGTCTCACTGAAACTGTCCTGGTAAGTTTTGTTCCTTTATATCTTCATTGATTAGCTAACAAACAGTTCACAACATCCACTGCTGCCATTTGCAGTTTTTGGATCATGTTTTTGTTTTACTTTATTTATTGTTTTCTTTTTTTATAGATTTTTAATTAAACACAGAAACATCAGCAATAAGTCATAAAGGTTTTAATGGAAGGAAACGTGGAGTTTGGCTTTAGGTTTATCTGTCTAGGTTACAACTGGGTGCTTTTTATCATTCCTTTTGAATAAATGTTTCATTTCTAATTATTTATGTTTTTTTGCAGCATTATGGGGAATAATTGCTACTGTTAAACAAGATGTGTTTTCCATCATTTCTTTATAACTCATGAATGTCAAACAATCATTCTTTTAGCATTAATATTAACTCAAATATTATTTTGTCTCTTATTTTCTTTTAACTTACATTCAGCATTCTTAGCATTGGGACGTTTATTTATAGTAACTCACAAAGCTTCAAGTAAAACCTTTGATTCTAAAAGTGATAATAGTTTTAAAGCTCTTTAAATATGATATCAATACAGTGTGTTTATAAATAATGAGATCTGCTTGGCTGTAGTTATTGAGTATCATGGATTTGGACTTCCTTTTATCCACCTCATGCTTTAAAGTGAATAAATAAAAGGTTATATATCAATAGTGGTGATTAAAAAGACATATAAATGTTTTCTTGTGCAGTTTTTTATTCATGCTACTTAAAAACATTCAAAATATGGCCGAGTACTTTTATTGCTTCCCCTTCTCCTTCCTGCCATCCATCTTTGATCCCTTTAACAACGTATCGTCTTTCTCGCACCTGCGGTTATGTTGTGTGCCAGCTGTCTCTTTGCCATATATGATGGCACATCGATTTCCACTCTCTCTCTCTCTGATACTGGAATCCTAAAGCTATAATTGGGTGCTAATGAGTGGCAGAGGAATGTGAAGTCTCTAAAAGGGATTTTCAGTTGGCTGCAGCTCATCCAGCCATTTTTTTTTTTTTCCATAAGTTGGCTCGTGGACAATGCTGATAGGATAATGGGTGTGATGAATATGAGGTGTAACATGCTGCGCTGAGTGATGACATGGTTTTCCCTCCATGTAACATTTCTCTTCCTGGTTAATTAAGTTGGGTCAAGGGAATTTTCCACGTTTTAGAGAAAAGTATGAAAAACAAAATGAACTACAGAAATGAAAGATAGCACATCATGTTTGTTCTCTGTATTCCTTTGATTCCTGTTGCCTCATTATGTGTGGTGAGCTGTGAACAAGCTTTTGGCTCATTTCAACTATATTTCCTCTTCCTCAGACCAAAGAACGAGGCTCCACCAGGGTGCACTCCCTCAACAATGTCAACAAAGTCCTGCAGGTCCTGCATCAAAATAATGTGAGTACCGTTTTTTTCCACAGTGGTTATTTTGTTGTTTATTATCAGCTGCTGAAACATTTAAGCCTGTTTTTGACCATGTTCAAAGGATCAAGAGTTTACAAAGTTTTTTTTTTTTTGTAAATTAAAACCAAAAAAGAAAGAAGGAACCTTGAGAAATTTTATTAATGAAAACTTTGCAATCTGTTATTTAATTAACCCAGAGACCCGAATTTCTATAATGGGGATATCCTGCTTGTTTGTGACCTAAAACTTTACACCCCATCAACCATCCCTCCAATTTATTTTATTCCTTTCATACTCTGCCTAATATCTCAACGGTTGGGGTCAAGTTAAAAAGGAAGTGGTTTAATCTGGAGGTTTAAAATCTTATTGGGTTTTCAGCCGTCAAACAAACTGATTATTAATGTTTAAACCATTGACTATACTGACCTTTACTTGTAACCTTGGTGAAATGTTTAAAAGGCCTTAAACTAAAGCTGTGTAATCTTGAAAAATGGTGAAAAATCCACCCAGTCCAATAAAGATACTTATTTAATGGGGGGAAAGTGTGCTATATTAAAGAGATATTTGTTTTCAATGAAATCATCAGTGGAGCAGTTTCCAAAGGATGGTAATTTGGTTTGACACAAAGTTCTGGAGATAGACGGATACATCAGCTGGCCATTATTTGTGTCGTTTTTTTTATCTTGCATTGGCATTAACCGATAAAATTATGCATTTTGCAGTTCAGGGCATCCTGGGTGTTTTTAAAAAAAAAAAAAAAAAAAAAAAAAAAAAAAATTGTAAAAAGTAATGATAATGTGACCGTTAAATCAGCCTGCTTCAGAGCCTTACGCCGTACTCATCTAATGTTGGAAAAATGAACCTTGGGTCAGACGTTGCTCGTAGGACCAGGAGGTGGGGACGAGGCAATAAACTGAACGCTTGATGAATTGCTAATGTGTAAATCAATAGATGTCAGAGCTCGCTTCAAAAACTGCTCACATCAGATGTTTTGGGTGACGTCACAATATCTGTAGAGCACAAATATGGTTTCAAATCAATTGTCGGATGGCTTGTTAAATATTAGCAAGACGTCAACCAGACAATTTTGAAAAAATAATGCCTGGGCTAAAAAGATGTTTGTGACATGTAGACGGCATTAGCAGGAAAAAAAATGAGTTTTGGAGTGATTTGTTCTTTAACTTTTATAATAGTCTTATGTTCTGCTAAAGATCAACAATTGTTATTGAGTATTTCAGACAGCCTACTTGGACTCTCTTCCTCCCTAGAACTAAATCATAGAGTATTGTTAAATATCTTTCCGTCTGCATCCTCCAACCCTCTCAATAAAAGTGTTTTATTACTATTGTAAATCTCTGGTTTAATGTTATAATTGTATCTGAATATGTTCAGCGCTGCACTGGGAGGTGTGCAAAAAATAAATTCTCTGTAGCCAAAATTCCCAGTTTACTCTAATTAAGTCAGCACCCGGGTCAAGAAAGCTCTGCCTGTATGAAATCAACCTAAATATTTGGGGTTCTGAACATATTTACATGTAAACCTAATGGCCTCATCCCTTTAGCTGAGGCCCACTTTGGTAGTTGTGCTGGTTTAATATAGCTGAACCAATTTAGTCCCTGACATGAGAACACACCAGTTAGATCTACTGAGCTGTGACAGACCATACACTCATTATGTTTTGGAGAACCCTCATTTATCCAGCTGCAGTTGACCTGTAACTCAAAAAGCAACCTTATACATAATTTAATGTTAGTGTATAAAAGAGGCTCAGCTTCTTCTTTCCTCTCACAGGTTGATCTGGTAAACATTGGAGGGACCGACATTGTGGATGGAAACCACAAACTGACATTAGGCCTCATCTGGAGCATTATTCTTCACTGGCAGGTGAGAACTTTCCACAAAGGCTGCAAATATACACAGAGTCTCATTAGTGTTTGCTTTAATAACTCGCTGTCCTCTGACGAACCAGAGGGATCGGAGAAAACGATGATGGAAACTCTGTATTAAAGCGCATACATGCGCTCATCCATGTTAACATGCTAATCATCCACTGCTGTCAGTTTCACTGGCTGAAAATAAGAACAGCTGCTTCCTGTCCGAGGCCGTTCTCTATTGCTTTATTGTTGTCTGTCTTATTTGTTTCGATACCACAGAGGTTTTGTTATTGTGCACCTTATTTTTGTTCAGTTATGTTTATAATACTTAAGATATCCACTTAGGGAAGGATAAAAACTGTCGACCAAGTAATCACGTACTCTCTAAAAAGAAAAAAAAAATCTTTTTTTTTTTTGTTTTGTTTGCCAAGAGATGAAAAAAATATTACTGTACCTTTAGATATTTTGATGAAGTCCAGCTGTGGATGATGTTACGGTAGATTTCTGTCTTTAAGTTATTTGGAGATGAGTACTTTTTGTATTTTCAGACTCCATCTCAGCTGCTTCAATGTGTAACACCATGTTGGCTAATGAACTTGGGGAGAGAAAGATAATAATTGTTGGAGACAAAAAGTGTGATTAAGAGAAAAGCTTACAACAAATCACAGCTGCGAAGCGCGGAGGTGGCAGCTTCATGTTGTATGATGGGTTTGCTGCTAGAGAGACTGGTGTTCTTCATTTAGAAAATATATCAAGTAAAAATATTAAAGTGCTTTAAAGATATCAAAAAGGAAGTTGAAGTTTGCCAGCAAATTAGTCACAAAGAAGACAGTGGAGAGAAATTTACACATCTGGCTCCGCAACACCACTTCCTTCAGGAGTAATGGGACAATATTCCAGCAAATTCTTCTTGGAGAGTTAGAGTTAATAACATCCCAGTTAATCTGTTTCTATTTGCAGGTGAAAGACATCATGAAGGACGTGATGTCTAACCTGCAGCAGACCAACAGCGAGAAGATCTTGCTGAGTTGGGTACGACAATGCACACGCTCGTACCCGGAAGTCAACGTGCTGAATTTCACCACCAGCTGGTCTGATGGACAGGCCCTGAATGCAATCCTCCACCACTTCAGGTGAGCCCTCCAAGAAGGATCATGTTATTGATATCATAGATATAGAATCTATAGAAATAGATTCAACAGATGGTTTGCAGCCCTTTTTAGAAAAAACAAAAAAACAGTGCGGGGATGCAGGGTGACAGGTCAGCATCTGTAGGGGGTGTGTATGTGTGTACTGCATGACTTGTTCTGTTTAGGCCTGCTGTGTCACTGTTTACTTATGCTGTGTTTGCTGTTGCATGTGAAAGACAGAAGGCGGGGGGTCGGGGGTATTTTCCCCCTTATGTAATCCCTTGTCCTTAGTAATGGTGACACACACTGGCCTGTGAGCTGTGAGAACCACCAGTGTTGGTTTAGAACTGGGCCTGGGCTTTAGTTGGATCACTGAACACACATTCCACACCCTCATCAGCCCCCACCCACTCACCCACTGTCCAGAAAACCATTCTTTTTGCACCGCTTGTCAAGTGTTGAAATATTCATCACTAAACCCACTTTCAGAGTCTGTGTTTATGGCTTTCTTTTACTCTATTTCTGTCTCTCTATCTTTTCAGGCCAGATGCGTTTAGCTGGGATCAGGTGGTCAAAATGAGTCCTGTGGGGAGACTCGACCATGCTTTCACCTTTGCCAAAAACCAGCTCGCTATAGAGCCGCTCCTGGACCCTGAAGGTACCGTTTTCTGTACATTTTCTACAGTAGTAGCTGGATAGTATAGCACTGCAGGTGCAAAAGTATTCTTTAAAGATCAACAACCACACACTTTGCCTTTTATTGGGATTTTATGACCGACCCTAACATACGATTGAGTTGTAGTATTGTTTGTACAATTAAAGCAAGTAAGGATTTACATTCAGCCCTCATTGCTGTAATGTGACCAGACTGATAAAGGGAGTCAATCAGTGTGTGATTTACATCTCTTTTAAACTTTTTAGTCATCTTATGAAGGCTTCTGAGGTTGGAAATGAGGCAAAACAAAGCCATTGATGAAATAAAGCAGTAAGAAACCAAATGTTTGTTACAATATCTTCTTTTGTATGCTGAAAAAAAAAAGATCATTCTCTGCACAAATAAGATCAGCATCGTACCCTAAAAACTAGATGGAAAATGCTACATGTTGAGGAAACTTAATGCTGTATATATTGAACTAATCATATCAGCCCCACTGGAACTCATAAAGGTGGCAGCATTATGCTGTGGGGGGCTTTTCTTTAGAATGAAAACATCACAGTTTGTGTTGAATTATCATGGAAAACCCACAGTTTTAAAATTGTGCTTTTGTAAGGTATACAAATGCTTCTGAAGCACTGTAGAGTTAGACTGACAAATACTTTTGTTCTCAAGCCTTTCCTATAAAAGCATAGTCTGTTATGATAACTTCTACTTTGAAGTATTGCCATCTACTGGATAAACGCAGTCGATCAATTGCCGTGAAGTTGCTTCAGATGATCTGTCATCTCATATTTGATCTAGATGACTTTCTATCCTGAATAGCTAAAAGCCGTTTTACACCTGACCCTTATCAAAGTCTTTTTTTTAAAGTGGTTTAACCTGTTACAACCTGTTTTTTGTAATCTCACTCTCACCTTTTTTTTCCTTTAATCTCCTCTTGTTACCTTTACCTGCTATCCCTGTCCATGCTTTGGTTCCTTTCATTCAATTTTCACCTTTTTATCTCCTCTTTCTTACCTCCGGCCTCTTGTACTCAACTGCTATCTTGATCTCTGTACTTCTTCCTCTGTGCGCTTTCTTCCGCCTTGCTCCCCTTCATACCTTTAGATGTGGCGGTGCAGTTACCAGATAAGAAGTCCATAATCATGTACGTTACTTCACTATTCGCCGTGCTGCCCAATGATGTTAGCATGGAGGCTATCAGAGAGGTGGAGACGCTGCCTCGCAAATACAAAGCAGGGACTGAAGAGTCGAGTCCAGGAGTCAGTATGCAGGTAAAGTATGAATGTTTCATCTTACTAGAATCCTTCAGTGAGGAGCTTTTCCATCCGGAGGGAAAGTGTGTTTTATTCTGGACTCTAATGCATCAAACGTCTATTAATAACCTGCGGTAATTGCATCCCCCCTTACTCTGTTTTGTTATTTTGTCAGCATCAGTAACATCAAAGATTTCAGTTCCTAACTGATATTCAGTCTATGTATTTGCAAGGAAACTCTTGTGAGGTTTTTACAAGCATCAAGGCATACTGAGGATTTAAAAGGTCATTTGATATTTTTTCATAATATTTCCTGTCGATTACAGTCAAATCCTTTTAGTGTGATGCTCTGAACCATAAAGTAACACAACACTACACGGGTTGTTTCCAAGCACTGATTGCCAGCAGACTGAAAGGAGGCTAGTAGACAGACCCCCCAACCCCCCACCCAACTTAAAAAAAAAAATAAAAAGAGGGAAAATGGTAATGGAAAGGAAACTTAAGGAGTGCCGCCAATCATTTTTATTAAGGTAAAACTTTTCTAAAACTACAATATCCAAGCTTTGAGTTACTAACTTTACTAAGCTTTACTGTAGTAGGGCTGCAACTAACAATTTTGTTTTGCTAATCGATTCATCTGTTGATTATTTTTTTCGATTAATCAGTTAATAATCGGATGGTAAAAAGTTCCTGAAAGAAGATTTTTTTTTACAGAATTAAACCACCTAAGAAGTTCTGGATAGAGCATATTGATGGACAAAAACTTATTTTTTAATCTTAAATACAGGTATTTATATATATATTTTTACAATTTTACATAAATTCTGCTCTAAGTGAGGTGATTCGTCAGCTAAAGGTATGTTTTAGTGTCTTTATACTCCAGTAAACGATTAATTGATTACTAAATTAGTTGACGATAATTTCAGTAATTGATTAATCACGAGTCTGTAAGAATATCAGCAGATAAATTCCACAATAATGATTATCGGAACTGTAATGGTCCATGCATTTTATTGTCTTATTGCCTATTAGGAGCAACACATAGAAATGAAAAGTGCATTGTTGTATTAAACGGATCTGCAATTCAATGTAAACAGATACGCCTGCTTTTATTAACCACCGTTTACAACCAAGTAAAAAGCATTAAAACGAAAAGCATTGAGAATCATACTAAGGCTACGTTTTGAGCTTCTCACACATACATGCTACATCTGTTTCCCACAAAACTTAAGGTTTTCTTTAATGGATGAAACTTGATGGATCAAAACAAAAGATCCACAGCTGGAAGACAGCTTTGTAGACAGAAGCAGATTTGATCCAAAAATAGTGTTTTTAGAAAATTCCTGCTTTGAAATTGTCTGTTAAATCAGGAAGAAAGACAAGAAGAGTGCTTGGACACCTACGGTTTAACCTCAGTCGCTCCCACTGGCAAAGTACCACCAAACGCAAATAGTCGTTTTTAATGAATCGTAACGGTAATCAAGGTAATACTAAAAGGTGTTACTAAAATAGAATTACATTTCAGGAACATGAAAAGTTTTTTGTATATATTGTTTTAACAGAACTGTATATAATACACATTGAAATTACACAGAAATAAAGTTGCATTGCTCTATTACTCAGCTCTGCGTTTCCTAAATACTTGTATTTTGTAAATGGAAATAGTTTTGGTGATCCTAAGTGATGTAACCTAGAAAGGTTTAGTCTGATTTAACGTTTGATTGTAGTGAAGAAAAGCTGTTATTTTCATATGGTGTTTGAATATAATCTTAGCTGTATGTATCTTCATCTGGTTATCAGTGTCTGTGCAGTGATATTGCAAAAATCTGTATTTTCAGTAAACCTGAAATGATTTGAGAGTAAATACTTTAAACTCATTTGATTTATGCTTTTTCTTTTTTTTAGACAAAGATATCAGAGAAATAGTTCTTAAATGGAAACGTTGCTCTTGATTCACACCTGATACAGGATCTTTTTTTAACAGTGATATGAATTTTTTTAACTGAAGTGACTTTAAGAAAACTTAGTCCAGTGACTCAAACAGCTGGATCTGATTCATGGAAAGAAAATCTTGTATCTCTTCTCTTACTAGGATTTTAGTATTTCATCTGCTTCTGGACAGAATGAGTCACTCCCACCTTTTAACAAAATAAAAAAAAAAAGCAGCTGCCTCCGTTCTCTCCAGCTATGCTTGTGAAAAGCACAGCGGGCATCGGCAAATTGGGAGCAGAACCATGACTCACTCTGACATTACCGAACAGACCAGGCTGCACACTGGAAACAGTGGGCTGTAAATGGGATGGAAGGAAATCGGGGGGGATAAATTGGGGAAAGTAGAAGCAGAGGGTAGAAATGAGTTTGCTGCTGAGCTTTAGTTTGTCACTTAAATCCACATGAATGGACATGTTGTAGTGTATACACAATATTACTTGGACCTAAAAATCTCATGTCTCGGAGTATCTCTGCAAAAACCGTGTTGGTTCATTTTTTTAGTCCTTTATGAGCCAGCTGTTTCGATTTTATCCATGGCACATCTTCTGTTCTGTCAGAAAATCCTCAAACCACCTCTTAGGTTTTTATTACCTGTGGGCAAATGCTTAACACACCCTGGACTGCATTCTGGAAAAATTCCTCTTAAATATTACTCTGATCTGTGCAGAGGGAGTTTAATTTCCCTGGAACATTTTTCTCCCTGCATGCATGGATACAACCAGCAGCAGTAAGAGGAACAAGAAATGCACCTTTTGTTTTTATTGAAATATGTTTTTAGAGATCCTAGCCTGCGTTTCTAGATCAGGATTTGATATTGATGATACAATGAGCACTTCATATTGTAGTATTGTTGAATGAAAGCATGATAAGGATTTATTATAGGGGTTTATGAGCGCAGTGACGGAGTTGAGCAAATCATCTGCTGATAATAAAGTGCTTTTTTACAACCATTCAGGTCTTTAAATAAAGCAATGGTTTAAATTCCTCCTTTATTCACTCCCCTAGTTGTACTTCTGTATCCAACAATGGCGTCAAAACAGTCTGCTGCTGGTGCTTATTCCCAAATTTCCAAAAGGCCAGTGAATATTTCTAGCTGCTGACCTTTTCTGAGTCAACCAGGCTTTTGCCACTGTGTAATTTCAGGGCTCCAAACAAAGGTCCATTTAACTTTTCACTGTATTAGTCTCTACACACACGCTAGGATTTCTGTCCTGTTTGACTTGGCACGCCTGCCGCTGCTGCGAGGGTTTATCCTGTTCCGCTACAGACAGATTAGCTGAGTTCCTTTGAGCTTCCCTTTTAGAAAAAA
>JAUZNJ010017130.1:22691-40018 GCA_034780135.1 Jordanella pulchra
AAAAAAGAAAAAAACACAAACCACAAAAGGTTTCTCTAAATTGTTTGGAATATACAACACAACAACCACACTTTTCTACGTGTGTCACCTGAAGAGGTTTAAGCACCTTTTTCCAGACACTCCAGGGCTTCACCACCCGCTTCCTAAATGTCTGTTTCTATTTTAAAACTCTTCAGCTGATGTAACTAAAGTTGAATAATGAATGGAGAATAATGATAATAATAATAATAATGAATGGAGGGTGTGTGATGGATGTTTTAGACATTGAGCATGAGTTTTAATGTGGTGCTTTCCAAAAGTATTTATACTCCTGGAATATTTTTTTAATTAACACTACAGTCCCTACCTTTTATTTTTTTTTACATAATTTTATGTGATACGTCAACACAAAATAGTTTGACTATTGTGAGTTATAGTAGACGTCTTGGAAGCAGTCTTCTATTAATTCCAAATAACATTAGGTCTTAATTCTAATTGGACAAAAACAGGAGTTAGCTTTTATCTGAGCTCTCCCACTGCAGGTTAGTCTTCAGATTCAGAGCATGCTGTCCACTTGTCCTTCATTCTGAAGAATTTAAACTGGACTTAATTAGACTTTCCATGTTTTATCTTTTTACTGTTCCTCTATAAAGGCCAGATTTGTATGGCATCAAACTAGGAGTTATTCTGTCAAGAGATTTTTCCACTTCAGTTTAGATCTCTAGAGTCTGCTTTCTTGGCTGCAGCTCACCAATGTTCTCTTGGATACTTTGGAGAAATTCAGACAAGCGGCATTAATTCTGAGATTGAATTATTTTATCACACACGCATGAAGTTCATCTACTAATTTGGTAAAAGTTGTCTGCACTGGATTATTTAGCAGGTATTGAACACATGCATGTTGCTTTTTTAAGATTCTTCCAGCTGTGTTATTAACACAGCTGGAAGAATTTTGTTAAGCTACTAAAAACAATGAGTACTACCACCACAAAAGTGTCTGATTTCTCCCCTTAATTTAGAAATATTCAGCACTTGGTGTTTGTCTGTCAGTTAAAATCTTTAATAGGTTCAAGGGGCATGAAAACTTTCATAACACGCCTGTTGTTAGAAATCAGATGAGGCCCTAACGGGTAGTCTCTATTTCACAGACTGTGCAGACAGAGGAGGCAGGCAGCAGCCCACGGCCCGAGACCCCCAGCACCCTCACAGAGACGGAGGGGGAGATGGATGGCAGCCTGCTGGAAGTGGACCTGGACAGCTACCAGATGACTCTGGAGGAGGTTTTGACTTGGCTGCTGTCCGCTGAGGATGCACTGCATGTTCAGGATGAGGTGTCAGACGATGTGGAAGAAGTGAAAGAACAGTTCCACACGCACGAGGTAAGGAGTGACCAAAACAAACTTGGAACGTTTGTCTTCTAGTCTAAATAAGATGTTCTGGTACTTTAAAGATCTGTGTCCACATTCAGAAGGCAGCGCACATGTTTCTGTTTTGTTGATATCTGTCACTCTTCACTGTTACTTCCAACACTGTCTGCCAGACGCATGCCTTCCACAACACGCCGTACATGCTCTGTACTTGTTGGGAATGTGAGGAATTTTTCAGAGATACATGGAGCACAGCTCTCTGGAGGCTAACGACCCAGAACTGACTGACTGATATTTGCTAAGTTTTTGTCTTTGCATGTGTGTGAAAGAGCCTTGAATGGATTCATTCCCTTTGCTGAAATGCGACTATTGGTGAAGCTGAATGCCTAGAATCCAGGTCAAAGTAGAAACCTGGCAGCTTGATCTAAAGCCGCTTTTGACAGCCTGGCTTATCGAGTGGCTTAAAGTAAATTCTGCTGATTTCAGTCTGTTTTTTACACACTGTTCACCAACAGAAACTGAAAGGTAATCAGAGTACAGTAAAATGCATTTAAAGTTGATTATTCAGGTAGGAATCTTACTGAAACAAAACAAGACATTAATTTCTGCCTCCTTTCCATAAATTTAGTTCAGTTTAGGTTCTGTTGTATTTGGGATCATTGTACTGTCAGAACAGCCTGTTATACTCCGGTTGCACCCAAATAACCGCTTAATTAAAATAAACTCCAGGAATTTGGAGGAATGATCAAACATGATGATCCTGATCAAACAAAATCTATCAGATGGTTCAGGCTTGGATGCAAGTTGAATTCAGAAGTCCTTAAAATGTAGGTTAATATGTTTTAGGCAAAGCCTGCCCTCAGCTGTACTAAAATTAAAAGGAATATGCCTGGAAGAAAAAAAGCGAGAAAATCTTGCTGGTGGCTATTAAAGCATGTGATTAGGGTTGAAGTTACAAGATTACACTCAACCAAACACTAGTGGTCGTTTATATGATTATATCGAAGATCGTTGATGTCATTTTGACTCTTTGCACCCAGCTCTTTTATTTGAAAACTATTAAAGTTCTTTATTGGATAGTTTTTCCTTACCAGGAAAAATAACAGTTTGAATATATAATTATTAGCACATCATCACATATAAGTCTTGTTCGTCATCAAGGTATACAAACTTCTGTCCAGGACTGCGCTATAACTTCGTCCTCCATCTTTTCCTTCAGGGATTTATGATGGAGCTGACGGCTCATCAGAGCAGCGTGGGTAATGTGCTGCAGGCAGGTAACCAACTTATTGTTCAGGGCAACCTAACAGAAGAGGAAGAAGAAGAAATTCGAGAGCAGATGACCCTCCTCAACTCTCGCTGGGAGAGTCTCAGAGTGGCCAGCATGGACCGCCAGGCCAGGTAGGAGGACCCGGATTTATAGAAAGGATCTCAGACATTATTCCAATAGCAGAATTCATTGTAAGGTGCAAATGACTGCCTTGGATCAGTTATTTTGGACATGTGAGGGGACACTATGTGCCCAGAGCCCATATAGATCTTTAGTTATGACGATTCTGGAACTGTAGACGGGTACATTTTCATGATGGGACAGAGAGTCGAGAAAAATGTGGGATTATCACAATGATTTTGAATGTCATAATATTGCATTTTCTGTATGTTTTCCTTTACTGTCGTCCAACATAGACGCCTCCTGTTTTTAGATTAAGGTTTTTCTCATCATGAGCTGTACTGTAATTATATGTAGGCTCTTTCTGTTTTCAATAGGAACATAGGGAAGGGGCGATATGGCTTAAAAAATACCATTTCTTCTTTTCCTACCAAATTTGTTAATTGGATTTGTTTTTTGTCCTTAAAATTTCAATGTACAGTAAAAATGATGCACAGAACTTTCATAAAATAAAATCTATTTTAATCATTCCTTGTAAGAGGTTAACTTGCTTTGGAGGGTAATGAAATTAAAGCCTTGAAATGATTATTAAAAATGTTTCACAACAATATAGAAATATAGGAACTATAGGAAACTGAATGTTTGCAGCTAGTGGTGTTTCACAGTCAGCTAGGCAATCAGTTATTAGTACACATCCAGGAACAACTTGGTTATGAACTGAAATGCATTAGTGGAAAAAACCCCTAAATTTTCCCAAAGATTGAACCTTGATAAACAAACGATTAATCGCTCATCCCTACTGAAACACTTTGCAAGATAAACTGCGCCTCATGTTGGTAAAACCCAAATGTGACTATTGGAAGGGACTTGTCCTCGTTTGTTGCTTCTGAATTGGGATGTGAGGTTTTACCATAAGCTTGGGTGCTGCTGTGACGTTGAGGTAGAGTTCATGACCCCTGTACTGGCTGCAGGTTCAAGTCCTGGCTCCGGTCTTTGCCGAATGTCGCTCTCATCTCTTGTAACCTACTTTCCACCCTGCATACTTTAAAAGAAAGCCACTAGAGCCTAAAAAAAATTGTGCTTTTAGTTCTTGTAGACAAAAAATCCTTCTATTTTTTTATTGAGTCTTAATACAGTTTGTGTCAATTTATAGAGGAAGTTAAAGGTTAATGTGTGGAAAAACTCAGCCCTTAACTTTCCCCTCTCTAATTTTCCAGACTCCATGAGGTTCTGATGGAGCTTCAGCAGCAGCAGCTACAGCAGCTCTCTGATTGGCTAACGCTGACGGAGGAGCGAATCAAAAGCATGGAGACGGAACCAGCAGCCGATGACTTTAATATTTACAAGGAAAAGATAGAAAGACATAAAGTGAGTAAAGTTTTCCATTAGCACAATGTTTAAACATATTTTATAGACATTAATGCCGGTTGTTGTTATTCTCTTACTACATATCTTTGTGGTGCTGTAATCCTAAAATCTAGCTTTAAAGAGTAAACAGTTTGTATGTTAACATTGTGAAATTCTCTACCAGCTCAGTTTACAGCTAATTAAACAATTAGCAGTTTCCTCCATTGTTTAACTTCCTGTTTGGTTTCCTGAGCAGGAACTTCAGAACGACTTGGAGGCAGAGCAGGTGAAGGTCAACTCTCTAACGCACATGGTTGTCGTGGTGGATGAGAACAGCAGTGAGAGTGCCACTGCTGCCCTGGAGGAGCAATTACAGGTGAGATCAATACCTGCAAAATGGCATGAAGCCTTGAGGCTTCATTTGTGCTGAATATAATAGTTTTTTTAATCCTTTGTTTTCAGTCTTTGGGTGAGCGCTGGGCAGCTGTGTGTCGCTGGACAGAGGAAAGGTGGCACAAGCTGCAAGAAGTTTTCCTAGTTTGGCAGCAGCTTTTATCTGATCAGGTATCAAATATTTTCTGTCTTGCATGTTTTTCCTTTGTTAAATGGTTTATTAAGAAGAAAAAACAACAACAACAACTAATACAGTACACAAGAAGTCATCTTGATTGTTAAAAACCTGTTTGAGTTTTAAGACGGTAATGATAATTATAAAATGATAAAATAGCTCTTGCAGATACACTTAAATAATAATAATATTTTTATTTTGTCTACAAATGTAGATAACGGCACATAAAAAGAAAATTGGTTTTTCATTTGTAATTGAAATTGAATTGAGTTTCTCTCCTTTTACAGAGTTTGATAAGAGATTGGTTGACAGAAAAAGAAGAATCTTTAAATCAAGTACAAACCTGTAACTTCAGAGACCCCAGTGAAATGAATGCTAACGTGCGACAACTGACAGTAAGTAGGAAAAGATAATTATCTTTAGTTTCTTTACACTTAATTCATGTGATACCAACAAATTTCTGTTGCCTGTGAAGAACATTTTTATTTAGCTGTCTAATTTTGTAACATTTAGTATTTTAGTTTTGAATAAAGAAATTAATTTAATTGCAATTAAACGACAAAGTTAAACCTTGTTTTTCTAATTAAACATAAAATTACTCTACTGTGTCTTTGTCTAAGTATGGTAACGGGGTATGGAGCCCTTTTCCTGGGAAGCTGTTGGTTTGTATTAGACACGTTCTGGTTTTCAAAATAAGACACATTTTAGTTTATTTGTCCAGAAACATAATTCCAGAGGTGTTGGTCTTTGTCTTCATTCTCTGTTGTAATACTGTGTCCAGCCTTCCTGTTTTTCTTAGTCAACTAAAGTTTCCTTCCTGCACGCCTCACATTAAAGTTTGTCTCAATATTAAAGAACAGGCATGTAGGTTTATATCAACAGCAGCAAGAGCTGGCCTATGATTACATTTTAGTGTTGTTGAGTTTTATTTTTTCTCATCTCGCTCTGTGCTCTCATGATGAACGTGTACATTTAGACAAAGGTTTAATGTTCTCCACTTTTTAGACTTATCAGACTTTTTCTTATAGTGGAATGAAAATATTTTGAGATCTCATCTACAACCTTTATTCTGAAGGCCTCATAAAACTCATTTATTTCCAGCATAATGTCCACTTTCATTAGGTAGTCGGCACACAAAATCCAATGTTTGAAGTTTAAACTGCAGGGTTAAGATACCTGCATTACTTCGGCCTGATGTGATGCACCTGCATTGGCTTTTAGCTGCTCTTTGTGGTTAGAGATGTACTCATGTTTTCTATAGATTGATTCCTTATAAACTGCATTTTTTGCATTCAACAGAAAATTAAATCATAGATCGATTTTCAGCAGTATTATTTGTATTTTTTATTGTCCAAGATTATATTTAATACCCTTTTGTGCAAACAGATTCACAGGCTGTCGTAGGGCGTCCTCATTACTTCACATGTCTTTAAGCTATAGAGTTTGAACATTTTCCGTCCTGAATAGGTGCTAAAATAAAGGTTATATATGTTTTGTTCTTTTAGATTTTAAAAGAGGACATGGAGAAAAAGAGGAGGACCCTGGACAAGCTGTCTGATGCAGGTCAGGATGTGATGCAGCTGCTTCAAAGCGCTGAAGCGGCTGCTAAGATTGAGGCCGACACAGAGGAGCTGACTCACCGATGGGACAGCCTAGTTCAAAAACTAGAGGACTGCTCCTTCCAGGTCTGTACTCGGAAATACTGACTGTTATAGTAGGTTTGAAGAAAAAAAAAGAAAGAGAACAACATTTTAAACTTTTCATGGTTACTTTGTATTTTTATTTTTTTGTCTTGCTTTCCATTTTCTAACTGGCAGTAACGATTTTCTGTGATTCTCTCCGCTTTATGCTGTAACTCTCAGGTAATGGAGGCCGTAACAGACGCTGGGATGACTCAGGTGGAGGGAAAATTGATGGTGGATGCAGATGCAGCAGCAGCTTCTTCTGCTATTGACCAGGAGTTAGCCCAACCTGCTCCTGCTAAAAAAAGATTGGTGGAGACCGACGCAGAAATCAGACGACTGTAAGCCTACTTTTTTATCACTGAAATTTAGACGATAGACAGACGTTAAACGGACACTTTTTCCCCCGCAGGTTTGAAAATAAGCTCTCTGACTTGATGAGCTGGATTCAAATGTGGAAGACATCGGCTCAGTCTCTGTGCTCCACACATCCTGAATCTACAGCTGATTCCACAGACCTACAGGAGGAACTAAAAGTAGGAGGTTTAACATGAACGAACAGGCAAAGAGTTTCATTTTTAAGCTGCACTTTAGCAATGCTGTTTGAATTATTGTTTAACGGCGACTTTAGGAGCTGGAGTTCCAACTAAAAGAGAAGAAAAGCACAGTGAGTGAAGTGACAAACGAAGGACGCACCCTGATGGACCAACTTGAGAGAGGTAAGAACAGCATATCTTTCTGCTATACCTTAAAAGACATGCTACATTAAAAAAAAAAAACAATATATATATATATATATATATATATATATTCAACAAATAAATGGTTGTATACTTTTTTACACGGTATTTTTTTTTGGTAAAAGATAATCAATGATGGTGGAGTTGTCTTTTTTTTCTTTTCTATAGTTTGAGATGTTTTTACAGACATTTTAGTTTTATTCTGCATTTAATGTCAATAGTACAAGTGTATTTGAGTATTTTATAGATAAAGTGATAAAATATCTCAGCCTTCTCTTCAGTGAAACTCTAGACTTTATTTGAGCCGGTAGCAGTGGAGCAAGAGCAGGATTTCTTCTGTTAAACCCCATTTCATTGCATCACCTTGGAGCATATTTAAGATTCACAACTTATCTACAAACCTCTGCTTCAAATGTGTTTAAATATCAAGGATCTTTAGATGCAAGACCTGATTTGTCTCTGCAGAGGGAGCAGATGTGGACGCAGTGAGGGAAAACTTAGACCTGATTCAGACCGAGTGGGATGTCTGTGCCAGGGAGCTGCAGGCTGCTTCTGACCGGGTTCACACTCGGACACGGATCAAACAGGTTTCTGCGGAGCTCGCTGACCTCGACCAGATCTTGGAGAAACAAGATCAGTGGTTGGCTGCAAGTTCACCTGTAGAAAACAGTGGTGAGGTGGAGCTGAGAAACCTCAGAGGAGATTGTAAGGTAAGGTTTATCACCTTAGTCAGGATTTACTCTACTTTCCTTGATCTTTCAATTTATTGCTTACTCTGTCTGTATTTAATGGAAAATATTTGTTCCGTCAATCTGCGTTTCTGCACTAAATGTGTTAAAAATAGTTTTTCTTAAACTACATAAGAGCGAGCGTGGCGCAGTGGTTACCGCACACGACCCATGTACAGAGGCATGTCTCCCCCCCTCTCTCATACCCCCTTTCCTGTCAGTCTACTGTCAGAAAAAACAAGCCACTAGTGCCGTAAAAAGCTCAAAAAAAAAAAAAAAACTACATAAGAGCTTTTTTTAGTCCTTAAACACCTGAGCTAAACGCTGTAACACAGGATGGTAGGAAGGAAACGGCTTGTTGTCGTCCATCCTTTAAAACTAAATTAACTGACATTCATGTGTTTGGGCCCCATAGGGATTCCACTTTACTTTATGCATTAAACTGCATATAAAGTCTGACGACTGGCTCTTAAATACTGGATAGATTCACTGTAGTTTGGTTGAAATAACTCCTCCAAAAAAAGGTCTGGAATTACTTTTATTTCTGAATAAAGTGAGAATAAATGCACTGAGGTGAAGGGTTGATTTTCCTGTTATCTCAACATTTTGCTTTAATCAAAAAGCTCAAGTTAGGAAACATCGGTTGTTGGTAAAGGGGAAAAAATGTTGATCAGTGTTAGTAGGGGTAGATTTAAGTATTCTCCAGACCTGGAAAGATATGAAAAGAAGGAAGGTTCTGGGGAAATGTAGATTACTAAAATCGATTGTCTTTTATGATCAAAATGTTGATCATCCATCTTTGTACCTTCATCTATTCTTTGGTTTGATATTCATGTTTACATTTAAAGCCTGAACCCAGTAGATACTTCTTGAACGTTTGCAATTACATTTAAAATATGTCTGAATAAACCTAGATATTGGGGGATTATGCTCTAAAACGATATGTAGCTTTCATATAACGGTTGTGCGAAAAACCCTGAATTGAAAAATTATTCTAAAAACTTTCTGTTCTTAAATGTTTTATAATGACTCTGATGAATTATGGATCTTTCACTAAGAGCTCACCCTCATGATTAGTTAGAGCTCCGTCATCTTGGGATGTTTTTTAACTAAACTGACAAATCTTAGTGCTGCAAGGCTGGATGCTGAAGGCTTTTGTGAACTTTCTCCTTCATGTTTCTGTTGTGTCCCCAGTCCCGACTTGCTCAGGTCACTGCCTTCGGTCCACGACTCGAGCAGCTGTCCTCGGAGGCAGGAACACTTGGAGCGGTGCCCTCTCTAAAAGACAACCTGGTTGTGGTTTCTGCACATCACTCCTCCACACTGCAGCAGCTGCAGAACAGAGAGAAAGAAGTGAATCAAGGTTAATATGCTTGCTTGTACACAGTCCATTTCTATTGTAGTCTTACTCACTGGCCGCTTCACATGATGGGCCAAGACTTTGTAGCACAAGCGTAAAATTATGTAGTTTAGAAAAAATTCAATATCACAAAAGTGTGATCTACATTCGTATTAAAGATTTCTCAGCTCTGATGCAGCTCAAAAATAAGGTGTTGATCTCAGTGAAATACGTTGGTGGCAGCATCATTTTGAGGGGGGTGTAATTTACAGGGATGAGGAACCAGTCAGAGTCGATAAGGATGGATGGAGCTAAATATACAGCGGCTCTGGGGAAAAAAAACAAAACACCTACAAGACTTGAAACAAGATCCACAATACAGCCAGAGATGTGAATAAAGTTTGATGAGAGCCAGATATTGTTAGAATGGCTCAGTAAAAGTCTAGACCTGAATCCTATTGAGTATCAGTGGTGAGACTTGAATATCAGTTTAGATAAATGGTGTCCATGTAATCTGCCACAGCTGCAGCTATTTTGCATAGAATGTTATTCTTTAGACTTTAGACTCAACTTTATTTATCCCTTGGGGTTACTCCTTCAGGAAAACCCTGGTTCTAGTAGCTTATGAAATAAAATAAGATACAATACAAAGGATAAGGTTAAAGTAAGAAGACATATTAAAAATAAATATAAGACAGTATAAGAATAAAATCAAGTATAAGATAAAGATTAAACGTGCATATAATACAAAAGTTGTGATGCACAATGAGAAAGTTGTGACGTTCTAATATAGATATCAGCACAGTAGAGAGCTGAGGAAAGACTACGCAGTAGTTGAATTCTTTTTATATACAAACCTGATAGAAACTTACCTCAAATCCTTATAAAGTGTGTAAATATTTGTTAGTGTTAGGGGCAAAATGACAGGTTGCTAGTTCCTCCACTTGCACATTCTCCTGAAGGGTCTGTCATATTAGGGCCATCCCAATGGGTGGGTGAGTGGACCGTTCTGCCCTTTAATAACTTTTAAGGGATGAGTGGTTTGGCAGCAGGTGTAAAAGCAGCCTAATGGTGGAGGAAACTCTTGCATTCAAATGTAAGTTCACTGTTTCACTGCATCTTAGTTACACTGACATAAAATCCCAAGTTAGTTGACTGTAATGATTTATTTTTAAGAAAGGGGTAAAACAACAAGTGAATCACCAGAGGGCCGGACTTGTTCAAGGCCGAAGACACAGAGGTGGTTAAATAAACTCTACTCGTGGCAGTAAGATCTACTCTGAGTAGCCCGGGTCTCTGGATGTTGTGATTGACCTCTTCAACATGGCATGGGGTCTGTGGCCCTTAACCAGGGGCCATCCAGCCTCTGTACATGTGGAGCAGGAGTTTAGGCTGGATTATTGATTTAAGCTGGACTCTAACAGAGCAATGCTGTTATAACCTTTAAGGACCAGATTTCTAGGCCAGGCCAAGGACTGGGAATGGGTCTTTTACCTGCGGATTTCATCCCTGCTCTTTGCGTATGATGTGGTTATTCTGGCTCCATCCTGCCATAACCTACAACATGACAAAGATCTGCTCCTTCAAGTCCTAGCCCAATTTTCTAAAGCAGAAAAAGGGTGGCTTGTCCCCTTAAGGTCAGAGGTGTTTGAGTTTCTAGGTGTTCTGTTCAAAATTGAAGGCAGAATGGAGAGATCAATAGAGGAATTGATGCAGCCGTAATGTTGCACCAGTCCGTTGTGGTGAACAGGGAGCTGAGCCACAAGCTGAAGCAGTCGATTTATCGGTCGGTCTATGTTTCTACCTCATCTATGGTCATAAAATCTGGATCATGACCGAAATGAGCTTCCTTCTAAGGTTTGCAGGGAAAAATGAAGCCTGGGCGTCTCTGCTGAGACTGCTGCCCCCACCAGGTCCTGGATAAATGAAGAGTACAGGGTCAAATGTTTTTTCATTTAGGGCCAAACTCATTTCTCAGACACTAAGCCAATTAGTTCTTAATAACAGATTTGTCTGATTTAAAAAGTGCTTGTTCTTTCGTTTCAAAATGCATATCTTGCATTACAGCAAATACTTTTATTTTCTTTATCCTTCTTCTTAAACCAGAGATTTCATGTTTTGAAGGAATTTAAAATAAAGAAGACTAAGGAGCTTTGCATATTTAACATGAGATTTTTTTATTGAATCTGGTCTGGTCTGGTCTGAGGTAATAATGGCTCCTGCCCATATATGGTCTCTAAATGCTCTCTGATTTATAACAGCATACCTGAATTTTGTGCTAAATTAAACGTCTTTTGGCTCGTTTTTACCTGAGGATGCGAGTTGGAAACAAAACAGTCCTGAAAATCAGTCACTATTTGAATTCTTGAACCAACGTTTGCTGATCTCAGCCAAAAAGTCTCCCATGAGGAAAGACCTGAATACACTCTTGAACACAAGTGTCTGTGTAAGTGTGTGGTTTGCTGTGCCTCTGAGCTTTTTAAGCCTCAGTTCTTTGGAACAGACTCTAGTAAATCTATTTTGTTTCTACTTGAGGGTAGTGTGCTTCTAGTGGGGGCTTCTATCTTCAACTTTCCCTTCCTCTCTGCTCTTTCTCTGTGTAAACACAGGCCCATTATGGAAGCATTAAATCACCTGGTAATTAACAGGCAATAAAACAGGAGGCAGGAGAGACGGTTATGTAGCAGAGCAGGAAGTGGTGAAAAGACGGTGTGATGTTAGATATTCATCATCCTCCCTTAGAGTGGAAAACATTTAAAGCAGACACCTCTGGTTATATAATAACTTCTACACAAGGTTTAGTATTTTAAAGTATGTTTTATCGCTTCCCCTCTGTTTGAATCTTCTGAAAACGTACATTTCCTTTCATTTCTCTGCAGCCTTGGCCAGTGTTGAAGCCACCCAGGTGGCTCAGGATGCAGTGCAGGGTCTGGAGGCCAGGTTGGCTGCTTTAAAAGACGGGATCGTAGACATGCATACAGCAGAAGGGGCAGTGGAGCGAGTCCAGGTGGGTACTCAGCAATGCAGTTTATATGCAGATAAAAAAAGAATTTTTGATTAAAGGTTTTCCCCAATTTCGTGTTTTTGATTAGTTTTGCTTGTTATGTTGATTCTTCTCTAACGATCTGATTATAGAATATATAAGCAAGTGATTGGCAGATTTGCAGGTTTGATATTCTGAATGACTGAAATCTTCGGTCTTTTAGTCGTTTAGTTTCTCTTTCATTGCCTGAGTCACCAGTACATCACTGCAGTGTCATTGTCTGCCTGTCCTGTGGTTTCCTCCACACAATAGGCCCTCTTATCACTGTTTTAAATTGTGCAACAGGTAATGGGTGTGTGTGTGAACATGCCTCTTTTTTTTGTTTGTTTTTTTTCACAGAAATGTATGTTTTGTAATGAGTGTGTTGTTGCATTCTGAACATTCGTCTCCTCCTCCATCCGTCAGTGGAATGTGGCTCAGTCTGCGCTCTTATTATTGAGGCAGATAGGACGCCGTGCAGGGGAGGGGAGGTGACACATTCTGGGCTGCGTGCCTGTGCATGAAGCACACGGCTCGATGTGGAGCCTGCCAGACGCAACATACAAGCTAATGACAGCATCCCAGAGATCATTCAGCTATTAGTCTGAAAGGAGATGAGACCGACTATTAGAGCTTTTTATGTTTTGGATTCACATTCATTTTTACACATTTCTTTTTATTTAAGCATTTTCTAAAGAAAAAAAACATGATCAGAACTTGGACACCAATGGTTGCTTATGGGTTTCACAATTATTAAAGATTGAACACAGTTCTTTACCTTCATTTGACATTTTTTGACAATGTGGCTACCAGATTTTATGAAATAGTTAGTTTAGGTTGAAAATCTGGACTCATAAAATCTATTTCACACTAAATAAAACAGCAGAAAGAACAAACATGTGAGTTTTGTGATTAAGGAATTCAGAGCAACACAAATTTAATTTCCTTTAGCATCATTCCTGATATAGCAGATAAATATTTGAAGAATGATTAATTTTACTACTTCGAGCTTTAGAACTACCGTATTTTCTGGAGTATAAGTCATGTTTCTTTTGCATTTCCCACTTATTTTCCACACTAAACCACTAAAGGAACGCTCTAGGCCTGTGTTGATCATTTTAACACTTACTGAGAAGGACTTAACAAAATGGTAACAAGAAGAAAATAATATTCTGCAGATTATAAACTGCAGGTAGCAAAATCTGCAGTCGAAAACGTTAATTGAGAAGCAGAAAGAAAGTTTGGAGTTGGCAAGAAACTTGTAAGGGACTGGTGAAAAGGGGAGGTTATTCTTACTGACATGAAGAAAACAAAAAAAGTAGAAGAGGAAGCTCTGCATCTTCTACCGTGGAGGTGTTTAAAAGTGACACAGAGGATGAAGTTTTCATGTCTGTTCATGGTGTTGGCTTTTATTAAAAAAAAAAAAAAATTGTCCCCAAAAATGCAATTTATACTCCGGAGCGACTTATAATCCAGAAGATACGGTACTTAATTTAGGAAAGTGTTTTGAATAACTTTTAACTAAAGTAAAGTAGGGTTACACCGTTTTTAAATCCTGCTTTGGAGAAATCCAATGAAAGTAAGTAGTAGTAGTGCCACTCAAAGACTTCCTTCCTTAACTAGTTTCTTACACACATTGTAAAATATCGGCCGTAGATTTATGTTTTTTTTTAGTGTTTCATATATTGTTGAATAAATGTTTAAGACCCAGGGAATCTAAAAAGTTAGGAATTTTTCATGTAAACGATGATCTCCTGTTCATTTCAGGGCCTGTGTTTGGAGATTGAACAAACACAACAAGCCTCTGATCCAACTGAACTACAGAAATGGAGCCAGCTCTCATCAAGGGCTCGTGAGGAGCATGGCATGCTGCAGTGCATTCTGGGAAGCATGAAGGACAATCAGGTAGATAACGTGTCAATACTCTAGGTGTTTTGTTCATAGACAGGATGTTTCTTCATGTATAGATGTGTTTGCTTGTTGGTTTTAGGTACGTTTGGAGCAAGTGGAGCGGTGGCTGGATGCCGTGCAGGAGCTGTTGTCTAAGGACGCCTCAGGGCTCAGTGATACGGAGAATCTACAGGCAGAACTTAATCAGTGCAAGGTACAGAAAACACATCACCTTAACATTTTTTAACTGATTTTATTTTCTAAAATCAAACTAAGATTTATTCACAATTTCTGTTCATTTCTTTCTTGCATGTGTATTTCTAACCTTACTGCCTTGTTTGGTCATTATTTATATAGATGAAACTTGACACATACAATGTAAAAAAACAAAACATCAATATCGTAAAGCAAAGGCTGTTTTGGTCCAGTCTATTCATGGCTAGATTTGTGCGTAGATTTTCTTTTTAAACCCTTTTATTTTCTCTCTGAACCAGGAGTATGTGAATGAGATGGAGCAGATGAAACGTTCATTAATGCAGATGGAAGAAAACGTAAAGTCTGTGCAGGCGTCGGCAGTCCCAGGACTGGCCCACTGGGGGCAGGATAAGTTGGACCAGTGTGAAGGAAGATGGACCAAACTCAGTCAAGAGGTGACAAAAAAACTTCATCCATTTAAAAAGTACCTGATAAGTTGTTTTTATGTGTTTTTATTTCCCCATATGATTTGATTCTCAAAAGATGAAAATAATAATTTTTTTGAACTTGTTGTTTTTTGGGGGTTAATTCTTGCTGTGTGACATACAATCATACAAATTAAATGTATTTTTTCAGCAATTCACCAAAAAAGGAAGGTTATGTTTCTGGATAATGAAAGTTTGGTTTATTGCACACAAACCAATTAAATTAAAGTCTTTATTTTGATTATTAAGGGCAACACATGTTATAAACTCAGAACTTGTGTTTCTCTGAGAATACATACGTTTCATAACACTATTTATAGTAGGGGTCATGTAATTCCAGTTCACTTGCCACCACCCACAGAAAGGGCAAGTCATCAAAAAGCATTGCTATGGAAACTTGCTATATGCAAGAAAAACAATAGAAAGTTGCGGGAAAGGACCACAAGCCGGATTCGAGTTGAGTGGAAATAAAAAATGTGTTGTAAAAACAGTCACTTGCTCTAATATGGTAAAAAAAAAGAGCTTCTTTAACAAATTTATAAAAAAAAAAAAAAACACAGACAGCAAGAAAGAAAGAAAGAAAAAAAAAAACACATTGTTTGATGCAACATAATCCTGAGAACATTAATGCTGATACATGAACTTTGCTTTTAAACTTTTTAACTTGGCTTGTTAATTTGTTTAACTTAACTTTTTTTTAAAACCTAATTTAGGTGGTGTTTACATCCATGTTACCAAAACTGGTAACTTTGATTAAGAGTTAAAACTTCTAATTTAACCTAACCCATGTGTTTAAACCCTTTTTTATGGAAAACCTGTTTGATATGTTCCTGTGCAGCTCTTGAACCATCAGGAGAACGTGACTGAGAACCAAGAGAAGCAGATGAATCTGAAGAAAGACCTTGCAGAAATGCAGGAATGGATGAATCAGGTCGACGAAGAGTTTCTAATGAGAGACTTTGAGTATAAAAGTCCTGAGGACTTGGAGACGTCACTGGAAGAGATGAAGGTAAGGGCGGGGAAAAAAATTGAATCATGATATTTGTGTTATAAGAGCATTTTAGCAATTTGGGATCTTCTTTTATAGAGGGCTAAAGAGGATGTGCTACAGAAAGAAGTGAAAGTGAAGATCCTTAAGGACAACATCAACCTGCTGGTGTCTCAGACTGCTGGAGGTTCTGGACAGGAGCTCACCTCTGAGTTAGACGGAGTTCTTGCCAACTACCAAAAACTGTGTGACCGCCTCAAGAGCAAATGTCACACACTGGAGGTAATGATAAATATTTCTCAGTATAAAGAAGATAAAAAAAATAGTTTCATAGTTTGGAAATAAAAAAAGGCATAGCAGCATCATAGTTTGTAAATTTAAAGCATTTCTTTGCCAGTTTTTAGTGAAAAAGTTATGCTATCCAATAATTTATGCAGCATGGCCTAATTAATTGTTGGTCAGCTCAGTATGGTAATAACAGTGTTATGCAATGTCTCATTGTTTGGGCTTAATTTGCTTCATTTATGTGCAAAGAAACAAGAGTTTGAAGCTAAATATTGAGGATTTTAGAGCTAATGTATGAGTTTATATCGTAGTTAGTGGCAGAGGTTTTGATTGGCATCCTCTGTAGAGTAAAGGTCAGTATAACTCTGCTATTTATCGTTCATTATTGTTTATTAGTTTGATCATCTAAATGCTCTTTGCAGGAGGTTTGGTCGTGTTGGATGGAGCTTCTTCAGTACCTGGACATGGAGCAGAGCTGGCTCAACTCTGTAGAGGAGAAACTGCAAGCTACTGAGAACGTTCTAGAGAGTACAGAGATGGTTAACGAGGCTCTGGAGGTACGCAGACACTGAATTATGTCGCCTTGTTACACTTTGCAAGAACTGACTGAATTGGGTTAAAGGATGCTCATGGGGAATAGTAGCCTGGATAAATGTTTTTTTTCATTTAATATTAAAATAACAATATACATCATTTATGTAATTACAAAACGTTCAGGCCAAAATGGCAAATTCATTTTCAGAAATTCCCCCAAATGCGTTTTTCTCATTCTGTTTGGCTCTGGGCTTTCTGTAAAAACATCCGCCTCATAAATATTCAACTCACTGTAATTTAATTAGACTTGCATGTTTTTGCATATCATTTTTATTATACTAAATGCAGATTCAGTTTGTTTAAAAAAACTTAGATTTTGTTGTAAAAGTAAAAAAGTTATTAGTTCCATAAATAATAAAAAAAACTTATATGAATAAGTTATTTTCTGCATGACCTTATCAGCTTTTATATCCAATGATGTCAAATGTTTTATTTTGTTCTAACTGAGAAATGTTGGTCTATTATTTTCTGTTTTGCTGCTTCCATTCTGTGAGCTTTCTTGATGTCTTTTAAGGTCATTTGCAGCGTTTAAGGGATTTTCAGGGTTAAATTCTGCAATTTTGTTTCAGATTTACTACTTTGCTGCTCTTATTTTGCACGAGTCCTTTAGACACAAACCTTTAGCTGTTTTGTAGACTTTTTTTTAGAGCCCAAATCAACAACCCTCCACCATCGTGCCCGCTTTGTTTGGATGTCGATAGATTTGACTTTTACTTTAGTAGCTTTTG
>JAUZNJ010017131.1:0-17414 GCA_034780135.1 Jordanella pulchra
TTATTATAAATAAACTTCTTAACTTTTTCCAGTCTCCGTGTTGGTGTTCTGCATGTGGGTTAGCGCACTTAAACCCACCATGACAAATATAGACATTTCAAATACACCAAAAAGGTTAAGGTCATAGCTACAACTTTTTCTATCAAATCAGTTAATTAAAAAAAATAAATAAATAAAATAGAACACATTCACAGAACATCTAGAATACTGTAGGAAAAAATAAATCATTATTTTTATACATTTGACCCATTTATATTTAGTTCTAATTACAATGCCAAGATTGACACAAAGGTATTTTGCGGCTATAGGAAAAGTAGGTTAAGGTTATGTGAGATGGAACTCAGCTGACAGATCCTAGTAGCCCCATGACAGTGCTGAGAATTGGCTTCTTCTCTGCGTTACATTTATCTGTTTCTTTTTTGTTTTATTTTTGGCCAGAATCTAAGTAGGGGTTAATCTAGGTCAGGATGTGGAGCTTTGGTGCCAACTTAAAAAGGGAAAAGAGCTCAGAAGTCGTGAAGTTGCCGCTTTCCTTCTGAACAAAATGTTTACTAATGCTAATCTTTGACTAAGATTAGCATTGGCAGATCTGGTGACATCTGACTAGTGCATGTGCATCATTTAAAGGGCAGCAGGAATTGAACTTGTAGCAATATGCACTCTGGCTACTCTGGCTTTACTTGTAGGACCCATGTGCAATACTGCTAAATGGTCCATGGGTTTGTAAATGGCTTTGGCAGCAACTACACGTGCTTGTGAAAAAGGAGAGATGTGACATTATGGTCAAGTCACTTTGCTTCAGACTGATCATGCACTTGGCCAGAGAGGTATTCTTTTTGCTGACTGGTCAGCACGCATGACTTTCACCCAGGAGTCTGTGGAATCAAATCCCGCCCAGGCCCTCTATTGTATACCTTGCTACAACTTCAAGGGGTTTGGACTCCAACTGGTGTCCATTCAAAATAAAACCTATAGCTTACAACTGTTGAATTCTCTTTGCTGAGCTACTAAAGATACTGAGACAATAGACAAGGCTGGGTCACACCAATTTGATCAGACTTTTAATCTTCAATCCATTTTTTTTCATGTCACACTGACTGTGTATAAAGTAGCTATTACTGTAAAGTTTTTCAAAGTTTTTTTTTTTTTTTTTAATTGAGGAGCGTAATAAACCCTACTCCTTTCAAACTGTCTCTCATTGTTTTTGCAAGGCTTAAAGGGATCACTATTTTACTTTATCTGTTTTCTGTCCTCCTGAACTCCTATCATGGGTAAAGTAATCTGTTAATTAAATGTTTTATTGATTGTTTATGCACGATTCTGCCATATAGCCTATGCGCCACTCCAAGTCGCACTGTTTTCCAGTCTAAAAGATTTTTTTTTATTTTTCCCCAAAGCAGATCTGTTGTCTTACATTGTAATTATGTCTCTTCCTGTCAGACTCATGATATTGCTGCTGAATTGCTGCATAGTACGGCACAAATAGATCTAAGCGCTATTCTGTTGGAGTGACCTTGCAGAAAATCGTATCGGGTGTGTTCATCCCTATCCACTCTCAATGAGTGCTAAACTCCATGACCTTTTTACAATTCACAATTTTCTGTTGGATCAGATGCAAAATCATATTCGGTGAGGTCATTCTGTGATAAATGAGCTTTTTAAAAAAAATTGCACTTTATTTGGCAATCAACCATCTTTTCAGAGAATTGCTGTCAGCTGCATAACCAAAGATTCAGCAGTCGTGGTGAAGGAAGGTGGGCGAGTATTCCCCAAAAACCAGCTCGGATTCAACAACAGGCTGAGCTTTGTGAGTCAGAAGGTCTTAACACTTTGGAGGCCTCTCATCATGAAACGTGCAGACAAATCTCTGTTCCACAGAAAACACCAAAAAAATCAGTCTGACCTTCTAATTAGCATTGTATTTTAAACTATACGATATATCTAGTTTAAACCTACCTGTAAAGTATAACCCATTCCAGCAGTTTAAAAAAATACTTGCAAAAGGAAGCAATAAACCAAGAAGGAAGAATTCACACCTAGTGATTTTTTTTTATTAAAAAAAAAGTTTGTTGCTTTCTCTTTAAAAACCTAGTGACTTTTAATGAAAACATTTTCTTAGAGACACATCTCCATCAAATAATTTCCCTCCAGTCCCATAGCTACAAATAGTGCCCCTATCTTTCAGTTCAAACACCCTCCTGCTTTGTTTCCTCTTTACATGTCGAATAACACACCATCCAAACGCTCCAACTAAACCACAGCCCCCTAAGATTCTCTTAAATTACAGACTTCCAAAGCTCTACATTTTTAGGATGCAGAGGTATGAAAATGAAGAGAACTGTGTTTCTTTCTAATCGAGAGGTGATGCCTACCTCGCATTCACCATTGGTATGACTCACTGAAAAAAATTCTGGCACCAATGTTATGTTTAAGAACAGAAGTCTAAATATAAATCCTTGCATGCCGAGGTATTTTAGGGGAATTGAGACTGTATTTGATACTTCAAGAATTCATTATATTTGTCATCAAATAACTTGAATACTACAGAGTTTGGATAAGTAAAGTTATGATTGATGTCCTTTTTCTTTTATTTTTAACATAAGCAAGATGCAGATCACATTAACATGTTGTTTGCTTTGATAAATTATTACAAAATTTCACAATACAAAATCTTTTGGGATCTGATAATAAAACAACAAAGATGGAAATAGTCAGTCACTGAGAACAGGATAAATATGTTTCTACCTATTTTTTTGGGTACCAACTCAATCATTTTTAGAGCTGTAGGGAAACAGGAGTGTATCCCAGCAGCCAACTGGTCCACTGTTGACTACAGGTCAGGAACACATGTCCAGTCCATCACACAGCCAACTATAACACAGAAGTCACACAGAGCAACCTATGCACACACACTTGCCTAGGGGCAATGTAAAATAACCGAGTGAACCAGCATGCAGGTTTTTTTTTTGCTCTGTGGGAGAAAAAATGGAGCATCAGGTGAAAAATCCACACGTTCACAAAATTAACATGCCAACACTGATATGTCACTATGATAGTTAAGGGTGAAGAAAAAGTAAATAGCATTTGAAAAAAAAAATAGAATGACATTGATAAGTTGAGCTTCACTAAGGCGGAACAACCCAGCCGACAAGGAAGAAAATCTAAACTACTGACAGATTAATTATGCATTTCACAAATCAGGCCTGTATGACAAAAATGGGAAAAAGAAGAAAGCCACTGCTGAAAGTTAGGAATAAAAGATCTGGGTGGCAGTTGACAGGGCAAATGTTTAAGGAGATGCTCTGCTATCGGCTTTTTAGCCCTCACTGACAATGCTTTGTGTAATGGAAAACTAACGATGCACATCACCATGAAGATACCAGTCCAACTGTGAAACCTGATGGTTGCATCAACATTCTGTCGGGATACTTCTCTTCACCACAGTCTGAAAACCTGGAAGACTTGAGACTGAGGAATAGGTTAACCATCTTGCAGGAAGATGAGGCCTTTGCTACACCTAGTGCTTCTATAAATAGCTTTAGGTCAAAGTATTTATATTTTCTTTAACTGACCCCCCAAAAAATAAAATAAAATAAAATAAGTTGTGGTTGTAATATAGTAAAGTTTATGAAAATACTTCCCAGGCACTGTGCATGCCATCCACAAAGAAAATTTATCATGAGAAAAAAAGTGTCGGAAAAAAAAGGAACATTTAGTTGAATCTTATTTGGTTTTTTTTTAATGGAGGACAAAAAATTGTTGAGATAAAAAAACAAAACACATGGACTGCTGAGAGTGGTGTTTTTCACACAGAACCCAGGAAATACAGCAGGAACTGTGTGGCCATGAGTAAACTGTAAGAAAATCACTTTAAGCCTGACTGGTTAAGATTTTATTTTTTTCTAGGCCATAGAAGTCTTCAGTTTGTTGAACTCTCCATCTAGGCCACTGGGAGTCTACTGGGGGCTAGACAAATCCTGAATCCAGACAGGCATACATACACACACACACACAATCACACAGTTTGGGTCCAGTATGAAGTAAGTCGCTCCGTCAGTGAACCTCGGGGGACAAAGCTTTAGCCACCAGCCCCAAATCCACTGACTGATCCAGTGCCCGGACTGTCGGGGCCTGCCCGGCCGCTGCACAATCTTTTAACCTTCAATGGCTGCTGCGAAGCCTCCGGTACTTCACGCTGTTCCTGTAATAAACCAGCTTCAGGGAAAGTAGAAGAACAAAGAAAAGAGAAGAGGGGGGATCACAAAAACAAAACCTTTACCTTGGCAGAAGAGATTGAGGTAGGATAGGTGACAGAGGGAAAATGTAATAGAATATCAAGCACTGCATATTTGAACTTTTTAGAGTAATATAGAGCAAATTATAATGTAAAAATATCTTTATGGTTTACTTTAAAACACCCAAATTCTCTTAAGTTAAACATTCCAATAAAAGAAGTAATATTTAAGCATTACTCAAAAGCAACAAAGAAACAAAAAGTACCTCTGCATGAGCTGCAGCAACCAGCTGCTCAGGTGAAAGAAAATACAGTCAACACTCAAACTGTAAGTCATTGGCTCAACTAATGTAGTTTCTAATCTCAAGGGGTCACAATAAACATTGAAAAACATGGTCTGGACTGTTGCGTCTGAAATGACTTTATGACCTATAGATTGTGGAAAGTGATAATCACAATTATTTTGGATAATTTTGAAATCGCAATTTGAACACAAGGCCGTATCAGTTTCAATAAACAATGTACTTATTCCACTTTGAAAACACCGAATTGCCTTGAAACCCCAAGGTGATTAATACTGAGGCAAATATATAAAAAGTAAAATAAGTAAATTGAGAAATCAATCAGTTTTTGCATGCGTTTTTGAATGTTTCTTATTTATAAGTGCAAAACTGTTATAGTCATGTAGCAATTCCCACTTTAAACTCAAGCTACTTTAACCTAATTGCCCTCACAAATGTTCTGAGTCATGCACGCCCATATTCCTAATGATATGCAGATTGGAAGGTAAATTGTGGTTAAGTGCTTTGCCCAGGGGGACATCAATTGAGTCACAGTGTCCCCCTTTTTATTTGTTAAATATAACAAATATTTTTTTTTTTTTTTTTTTGGCTAAACACTGCTGTGCTGCTGGTTATTGACTTCCTCTGGCTTTTTCAAATTTTTTGCAGTTTTTTTTGGGTTATTTTCATGCCTGACTGGTCTAAGTATGAAACCAGGCCATTGATCGCCAGGTGTTTCGTCCTGACAATAGCGCATAACTGCCACAGTGCTGTCAGTCTTCTCCTCTTTCTGTAATCCTGTGCTGATTCTGCTAAAAACAAACATCCTAAGAGAGAGGTAGAGAAGAGCACAGCGGTAGGGAGACATTAGAAAATAAGAACACTAAATAAAGCACCAGGGAAGCTAAACTGGGTTTACAGTAATACAGATGGGATACAATTCAAGGCAATGCCTAAAAGAGGAGATTTCCATCTGGGGAAGAGGCTCACCTGCTAGCAGGAGAACATTCTTTAACATAGAACTCAAGTTACAATTGAATGATCTTTATCAAACCATAAACATGTTGCTTCAGTGGCCTAGTCAAAGCTAAGCCCAGAATCTGGTTGCGGCATCTGGGGAAAAAACCTAAAGGTTCATTTTCATAGCTCTATATACATATACAGTATTTCAGGATTTTTTCATTACATTTTTTTACAATTCTGTTGAGATGATTACAGTTTAAGGTACTGTATGCTGTGATATATCTGGGCATCTCATTCTCCTTTGAATATAATATTTTGCAAAGTAGTCCTCTTTTTATGAATTAAAAAATCTGTGACATTTTTTTAATAAAAAATGTAAACAGAAAGCAAAAAAGAACACTGATCTAAAAAAGAGCAATATAATGAAGTAATAAAGTAAATAATTCTTACATTTTTGCACAAACGCAAGAGAGGGAAAAGGAAACCTAAAATATTTGAAGACAAATAAACCTTTCAAAATTAGTTCCTTTGAACTCCTACAATACGTATACATATATGTGTATATCTAGGATTAAAATAGACCCAGGTTATGTGGAAAGACTTGTGATGACTTTCTATCACATTTGTTGTGTAAGGGATTTAGTTTTTTTCTACATGTGAAGCTTCAACTTGGTAAACCCTAATCTAGTTTTGCACACACAACCCAAAAGGAAAGCTTCCTTTATGTAACTTGATTGAGAGGATCGCATTGAGTTAATAATGTGTTGATAGTTAATTGATTATATTTTCCTGGTTGAAAGACGATAGTTTAATAAGATGATGAGTTTTACTCAGTTACTTAAGAACACGTCCTTCACCTGCCAAAGAGGTTATGAGGTTGATATTGTTTGTTTATTTCTCTGAATGTTTGCATAATTACTCAAAAGGTTAAAACTAATTTGCATTCAATTTTTCCAAACTGTGGTAAAGCCTGGTGCAAATTCATTGATTGATGTTGCTTTTTATAATCTAGGGTTTGCTTTTATTTTTTCTTTAAACATGCAGCATTTCCACCAACATTTTTAAATTAAAGAATTTCCTGAGTTAGACACTAATTGTTGATGCAGTCAAAAGCGAACATGCCAAGACAAGAAATGCTGAGGAGATGAAACCCAACAGAATGGTTTTTCAAATTATCGGTGGTAAAGAACTTTTTTTTCTGATCTTTTAGCTGATTTTTAAAGTCCCTCTTAATTGTGTTCTTTCACATATTTCTGCAACCAACACATGATTTTAAAATATTTTTACAATGGTTTTCAATTATTTTACTAAAGCAAGACTATGTACGCGTTGAAAACATCGTAAAAAGGAGTGGATGTGAGTGAAGGAATTTGCCAAGGATCTTACGAAACTGTGGATTATATCTGCTGTTTCAACACTCCTTCTTACAAACTACTAGTTTTGCTTAATTGTTCTGCCGAAACTTACCAAAAATAATTATAAAAAGCCTGAGCACCCTGGTCAAAACAAAATCCAGTTTTTAAACAATGATTTCATTCAGCTATTCAGCCTGGTCCTTTGTGAAATAAAATAAATAAATGAAACAAATCTTTTAAGAAGAAGAAGAATTAGGTGTAATACAATAGCAATAAACAGATAGCCATTCCTTCCCGTGCAGGTTACCGAGTCAAGAGAGATGAGGAAGCAGCCCGTCTAAATTCAAAATGCCGAATCAAGACGACACGATAATTGTGGTAAAAATTTTTAAGGATGATTGTATTGCTGAAACTATTACTAGTCTGCTTCTCTTGCTGGCTGATAGATTTGTAGGCTGTTCTTTTTTCAACAATATATACCCAATGCTGCTCTCTATTTTGGCAACCCTGGGAACTCTCATATGAGTGGCTGAGGAACCAGGAGGTAAACACTGCACTAGAGTAGTTCTGCAAAATACTTCTCGATTTAAAAGGAGAAATACTTGATGTTGTTAATAAAGACAACAATTTGTTTAAAGGAAATGTTTAGTTAATGTCACAGTAAATGACTTACTTATTGCCTTTTTTTTAACAAACATTTATTTTTAGAAAGCTAAGTTTGTTTTAACTTGCAGTTTAGAACTCTGATTGATTGACTTTCCTGCACAAACAGTAATTTACAAAGTAGAAAACAAAGCTTGTCGATGTGGAGCAAAATGATCCAATACGAGATAAACTCCACCCTTTGACTACGAGTTCTCTTTTCTGATTGGCTTATTTCCCCACTAAAAAAAAGACAGAAAGCCCCATTATTGTCCTCCATTTAAACTGCTATATCACTGAAAAAGCATTCATTAGAATATTTTAACTAGTTTTAATAAAGTATTGACATGCCGTTGGATAAAAAAAATATTGGTGTAGCTGTCTTGTTTGCAAATGGAAAAGACCTATGGAGAAGCTTGTTGCACATGACCCCCACTCCAACCTCCAATACTCTTTGAAGGAAATACAGCATGTAATTAGTGATTTAGTGTTCATGCTGTGTTTGCTGGAATGCAAATATAAGACAGTATACTGATCCTTATTTTCACCCTTTGAGAGTGCAGTGAATAATAAGCAAAACAGACTAGTTGGTTGACTCACAGAGGGGTTATTTTATTACCATAGCATCCATCTCTTGAGTGCACCATAACCTTAAAAGCCTTTTGAGCTTGCTGACTACAGTTAAATGAGCAAGCTTGACTTGGTTATGGTTCACTGACTTTTTTTATTCTTTTTTTTTTCCCCTGCGAGGGGAGCTAATAAGTCAATCTGATCCACCCGCAGATACGGGGAGGATACACTTATCGCATTGTCAGCAGCTTGTTTAATTAAAGCTCCTGGTTAAGTTTTCCTGTTACAGATTCAACACTTTTAAATTAACCAAGTCCTGCTTGCCTGGGCCAAGACATGGGGAGAAAACAAAGGAAAGGGCTCCTTGTGAACCCCCCATGTGCTGCTTTGACCATCAATCATAGCTGTCAGAGCAGCTGTGCTCCTGTTTTTCAGTGAGAGCTAACAGCAAGCTCCACATCATCTGGATTTGTGATGGAAGCACGGGCTTGAGCTTGATCTGCTTTGATTAGAAGGCAAGCATTTTATGACAGAAGTGAATTCGACAGTTATGAACCTTTATGACAAAACTGATGAGGAGAGCATTGTATTGAATCGTACATTTTTTTAAGAAAATCACATTTTCTATACATAAATCAATTCATCACCAGTGATAGCAGATTAAGCAACAGAGACCTTTTTTTTAGTTGTTTTTTTTCATGACCACAAAGCATGAACATCCTGAGCAACAAAAGCTCTGGCATTTATTCTGGAGAGCATAGTGATTTTACACAGCCGCTCAGGTGACATTCTGAAAGAGACAGATACAGATGTATGGAATATCTTATATTAGTGAAGGTTAAGATGAATTATGATGATATATTTATAATTGTACAGATGAACTTAATGTAGCTGATTATCAGTAAATGGGCAAATTTAGGAATCTCAAAGTGCTTGGAAGACCAAGCTAGGTAAGTAAGTAGGAAAACATTATTTAGGACAACAGTCTTAAAAGGACACTCAGAGTGGGAACCATCTTGTTTTTAGACCAAAAAGATTGTGGATTATCCCATGCACTGCAAAAACTAAAATAAGTAAAACCCTCTTAAAATATGTCTATTTACCCATAATTTGAATAGGTAAAATAAAATGATGCAAACAGTATTTTTACTCTTAATATAAAATAATTAGATACTATCAATTCTAATAAGACCATAAAAGCATTTGTTTCCTCATTTTAAAAGTGAATTGTCTCATTCCATTTGCAAAGTTTCACTTACCTATTTATCTCAAGAAAAATGCACTTATTCTATGAAACACTGACCTATTTAGTTGTCTGTTTGCTGTGCGGTGGGATACTGATTCAGAGGTGACACATTTAACACAGATTTAAAGCACGTTTAAAAACATGGCTAAAGGGGTAAATACAGCTTTTAGAGAGCAGATGTAAATGAGTAGAATCATTTACTGTATTGTACATGATGATGCTGGTACCAATAACTTTCATTGTGTTCTGGTATCCCCTTTCATGGCTTTTGATGCAGCCTGTAGCCCTACTCACATCCAAGGCTTACACATGAAAGCAGAGCATATGTATTGATCAATTTGGCAATGTGCTCCAAAGTCTGCCTCTGAGTTCACACCATGGTCCTAATTTACCTTTTAACATTCCTTTATTCACCTCAACTAGCTGTGTAGGCAGCAGGCACACTTCCGTTTGTCCATTTCAGGTTTCTAAACCTTTTTTTCACTCCATTTTATGATTGTTTATGAAAAATAAAACAGGTTTACACAAGAAGGCAGTAACAGTAGAATGCTGATAGGTTAGTATCAACAATACTATAGAGCAGGAAAATAAGGACAAAAAGCAAATCAAATTAATGTGTGTAAATAAGGTATTTCTAAAGTTCTTGTAATCAGCAGCTAGCTGAACCACTGTCAAGCTAAAAAGTGGATTTTAGGCTTCCCAATTATTAAAAAAAACTTGGGGAAATAGAAAAATAACTAAAGAAGATACCACTATTTGAATGCTGGGTCCCTCCACAGTATCTTAAGACAAAGTCAACCAACAAACTTTCTTTAGATTTAGCCCTGAGCCAACTGTGTCGTAACAAATGTTGTTAATTTGAAAAACTCTGTATAGGTTGCAACAACACCCCAACAATGTTTATCAATGGAAGCTCAACTGCTAATGATTGCACTCTATGTATATGGATTACTCTATGTAAAAGTTAATTTGCAGCATAGCTTTACAGAATCTGTGTGCATTTAACAGAGAAACATCTTTTAACTTTAGAGTTATTTCTGCCATTTTTTTTTTTTAAACTTGGAATCAAGTGTGTAATGGGCCAATTTTAAAATACAAAGACAACTGTTTGGGAATTGGTAGTCAACGCGTGTCTGATGAGAATGCAAGTATGAATCAGCTAAAGATTTACACCTATAATGAATTTGAGAAGATAAAGCAGCATTTTGTCACTTCGTTATTATTTATATGCATCTACAGTTGGGTTGTTTTGTCAATTAAAATAAAATGTATGCAGATTAAACTGTGTGTTTCCAAAAGACAAAAATCTTTGAACTACATTCAAAATTTGAATCTGAGGTGGATTTTTTTTTTTTGTTTTTTTTTGTAATTTTCCTCCTTTCGATTTTAAGTTGTCTTTCACTTTTGATTTCAAATAAAGGCATTGATTTGTTTGATCCTTCTTGATTTACAGTAATTTTGTTCTAGCCACCATTCCTGCAGACTTTGATGACTGATCAAATTAGTTTTTTTCTGTGTTTCTTCCTGTTAGTTTGTCTTAGTGGATGTTGTCATTGCTTAAGTTTCTGCTGTAGGCAATTTGCTTCAAGGTGTCTGATCATTCGTATGTCTTACCACTCCCTTTCTGTTGCTAAAGAATCCATCAATATGTTGAAGAGTCAGTATTTCTTCCACTTTGTCTCCTTCTAATTCTGAATCAGAAGATAGTCAAGTATTATTATTATTATTTTTTACACAAAATGCATTTGTTGGTTGAGAAGAAGAGTTTGAGTCGAAACCATGATGATATGCCTGATCCTTTATACCAACAAACATCTTTATTACTAACGTATGTTTCTGACTTGCTTGCAGTTGTTCAGGTAATTAAGTAGTAAATAAAATAAGCCTGTAATAAAACTGTATAGGGCTACAACAGCTCAACTCCTCTCCCTTGCACTCGTGAACATCAAACCAACAAGCCATTCAAGTGGTTTTGTTGGTCACTCTGGCACAAACAGCATGAGAAATCAGATCCCAAAAGTGTATTTCTACCTTTTTGGATGCCTTATCTTTATCGTTTGCACGATTTTGCTGAGCAACTTTATAATTGATTAAGAACTGCATTCATTATGATTGCATATGTGTATTACATTCTGTAATATCATCATGCTGTGAGGCTGCTTTTAATAAAAACCCAAGGCTTGTTTCAGTTAATAAGTGTTTGTATATGTTAAATACAATATTTAAATGGAGATAAAGCTAATGCTTTCTGTTGTATCTTTTATGACAGATACATTAAACGCAGCACTGCATGAACAGAATTACTTAGTGGCATGATTGGTGGAGTGACAACGGCACAGAGCAACAAAACACTTTCACTTTTCTGTCCTATCCATCCTTGCTTGTCTCATTAGCCTTCATTCCATTACGGAGGCCAAAAACTACATCCAGGCTTGTTTATGTAAAGCAATTTCTGCGCCGCATCTTGTTATCAGCAGAGGAGATGTGCCAGTTGGATTGCTCTGTCAAACCCGAAATTGTTTTTTAATTCCCAGATTATCAGCGTTTTGAATGGATTCTGGCCTCAAAGACCTGCTCGAGACCTACTGGGTTAGGAAGGAAATTGCTCACGGCATCAATTGGCCTCAAGACAGCCAAGTCAGATGAAGCCTTACAAGTTAATCATAGCACATTTTGTGTCAAAGTCTCTGCTGACAAAAGAATTTATGTTCTGTTAATACAGACTGTTGAAAAAGAACTGAAAATGATCAATTGCAAAAGACGGAGATGCTTAATGTAAATCTTGCAGATGGATTCACTCTTATTAAAAAAAGCCACCTATAGGTTACAACAATATTTAATTTCTCTTTGAATATAAATTTGAGTTGAATTGAATGTTGAATGACCAACATAAAGCAGTGGGTAGAAAGGGTTTACATTTTCCAATGACAAAAATCTGAAAAGTGTGGCATGCATATTCTTCCAAGAATAATCTCCAAAATACTTGAGACTACATTGAAAGATTGTCCTCAAGCAAGGCAATAACCATGAACATCCAGTCAGTAGTACAATAGAATGGTTTGCATTGTTTTTGTCTTCCACTGTATCCAGGACCAGGTCTTGAGGGCACATACACTGGCACTTACAGAGATATGAACATGACGAACAGAACAATCTGAGTGATGAGTATTTTATAACGGAGTGGTTGTATAAGGTGGTGCATTTCTCTCTACCGTCTACTCCAGAGATATAGGAATTGATTTGAAGAGAGGAATGTTCTGGGGATGAGGTCAGCAGACCTGAGAAATATACACTTTTAGCTGCTTTCTCAGAGATTCTGTATGGCTGCTCGCTCCTCCCACATATGGTGGTTCTTGTGGGGGGTGTCAATAAATATCAGAAACAAACACTCCTAATAAAATAAAAATAAATAACTTATGAAGTCTTGTGACCAACTGACACAAAATTATGACGAATTATTATTTTAGACTAAAAAGATGAGCAACACTTCCTTTGGCCAAATTTAATCTACATTCTGTTTTTATTTAACTATTATGTTTAAAATTTTAGGGCTTTATTTCCATTATATTTCAACTATTGTCACTGACACAAAACTAATGTCAAATCATATACTAGATAGGACGGATTACACAGACTGGTGTGTATTCAATTTTAATGCATTTGCCATTTTTTTACTTTTATTATGAAGAAAACTATGATTTGTTTCTGTTTCCCATTTTAAGAAACTCATTCAATATATTGTCAGTCGCTAAGTGAACCACAACTCCAAAGGATAGAAGTGCTGTTTCAGCAATTTGCATCACATCCCTGGCTAAGCCAGAAGAAAAAAAATCAGTTTCAGTAACCCATTTTTACCCTGAGGGGGGCACCAAAAAGGAAGTTTTAGACACAAAGGCAGGACTTTTAACACATTTTCAATAAATTATGGAAAATAATGCCTTAGACACAAGACATCTAATAAAACAGTTTATCATAAAATAGAAAGTTGAATTGGGGTAAGTTAACCTTAAGTGTTCCTCCTGCTAGTGTTTACTTAACCCTTTTGGAACCTGAAGTCTTCAAAGTATGTATATTTTTTATTTCTTTTTTATTTCTCTTTCTCACTGTTTGCGTCACATGCTGTTTTTATTTTAATTATGTAAAGCACTTTGAAATGCCTTGATGCTGAAATGTGCTATACAAATAAAATTTGATTGATTGATTGATTGATAAAAAGAATTTTTGTATCAGTGGTGATCAGAAGAAATAAACATTGTTGTGCCCCATCTGCTAGCAAAACCTACTCACACATCCATCAACTTGGCATTCAAATCTAAATGACTTGTTGTTTACTTGTTGAGTTCATGCGCAATGTTGTACCACCGCTTTCGTGGTATTGTTATGTTAAATGTACAGAAAAGTGTTTTCTATTCCTGTAAAAACAATGTGTAACTCAAAGAAATAAAATATAATAAGCCAACAGGGTACAATTATTTAACCATAAAACCTCTATATGCAGTAATCTGCACAGAAATTCAAAGTCATTACACATGACAAGGCTCCTTAACTTTTTCTAACACTTTATAGCTCATCATTTTTTACATTTGATGTTTGGTAATGGTCATTACACTAAAAAGTAAATTGTTGAAAGACCTTTCTAAAAAAAAGGAAAAAAATAGATTAACAAACAGTTTTTGCAACAAAATTCAATTTGTTTTTAGCTTTATCTTCTCTAAAGATAGATGCTGTTCAGAGTCATTGATGGCAGGTAAGACACTGAATGCTAACACTATCTCCACAAAAGCGTGGTTTAAAAAACAAATAGAAAACTCCCTTAAAAAATATCCATTGAGCAAATATGTGCCGAGTTGACCATTTAGGAAGCAATTTATGAAATATACTTTGGATTATTTAATAGCTGCTGCGCTAATGAGTTCATAAGAGAGACGTCTTTTCTATCATGTTTAAAATCCATTAGGATCCAGCAAAAGATCCATGTTAAACTCACAACGGCATAACCTTTCATTTACACTTAATAACTTACTTATCTGTCCTAGACCTGAATAGAATATTGTGCTCTTTGTGCCGTTGATCTACGTAATGGCTCTCATATTTGTATGAACCTATTAAGCCCAGGTAAAGTTAAGATTCTTATCTTTCACTGAGCCCTCAACATATTAGTGTGTGAACACATTGTGCAAAATGTCCTCAGACTTTAAGAAACTTTGATGCAAGGAAGTTGTATTTTGCACATTTTGCCCAACTTCTTATCCAAAGCCAAAGCGCTGCCCGACACTGCAGCTATCTACCTCCGACATAAACAGAAAGGGAGAAAACAATTTTCAGGGCATCTACACCCTTTGCTTTGATGCCACAACTCCTCTCAGGGGGGCGCCACTTCCTCTACAGCGAGGGACTACCCATTGCTGTGTCCCAGCCTGATACTGATTTACCAATCCCCAAAGGATAGACCGTTCTTAATACGATTACAGAGCAACAAGACTTTAAGATAATTCAATGCATCCTCCACGGCTAATTTTTAAAAAAGCCGGCACGGGTGCCACATCCTCTTATTGTCGCTCCCTGCATGCTAAAGACGGAAAGCTCCATAAGTTGAATTATTACAGCACAATACTGACTAAGTGGGAAATCTCTTTGGACATGGGCGGCCCACCATATGCCTTGATCTAATTTGATTTTCCATCCAGGCTTTAGTTATAAGTGCTTCTAAAGTTTCATGTCTCTCTGCAGTGAGAGAGGGGGAAAGGGCAGCATCGGCTTTGACTTGACTTATGCTCTTTCAGCAGTTAGGGAGGGGGAAAATTAACCATGATTTGGTTTAAAGAAAAAAAAAAAACAGAAATAAAATATGAAGCTCTTGGAGCTACATGGCAGCATTAGTGGGATGGGGTATTTGGTGCAAAACTGGATTAAGCTTAATCCTGCAGTAAATTCTATTCTGTGGATGCAGATCTCTTGTAAATTTGTATTTGCAAGCACTATTTGTTTAAGCCATATGGATTTGCAATGTTTTTTTCTGTAATTTTGGTAGAGTCAGTGACTCCCTAAGAATTCACACCCTTTGAACTTTCACACTTTGTCACAACAAAACAATTAAAAATCTCTACATATTTTGTTGATACTTTATCAGCTTCATATTCTTTTCTGACTGAAAGATGGAAAAAGTTGAAATCAGTAAAAAGTGTGGCATTCATTCAAACAAAACATCCTAAATCAATGCAATGAGGAACACTTTTGGTTTCAACAAAAACCCGCAAGTGTTTTGGTTTATATCTTTATCCGGTATTTGCAAGCAAAGAGTCAGTATTTTTATCTCTTCTTGGGTAAAACAACCCAAGCAAAGTCAGATTGGATAGAGGACATATGTAATAATTAAATTCTTGTCTTAAATAGATTAGGTTCAATGTTCTGCTGGCGGATGAAGCCCTACCACAGTTTCAAGTCTTCTGCAGCTTCTTATTCAGTAGTGTTTAGGTTGTTTGCCAAGTGGACCAAAAGAGCTAAGTTGGCTACAGCAAATATTTTTGATGTTTCATTAAAAGATTCTTTTTTCATTTATTTTTATTTCCGTTTAATGAAACAAACTAGATGTAATTTTGTAAGAGTAAAAAGAAAGGAATCATTGGTATCTATAAATATTTGATGATTCAGAACACAAAATGATCTAAATCTACCTTATGAAAAGGAAACATGCAATTTCCAGTCAAGGTGGGTTGGGTTTGCCTTCCCCTTTTTTGAGAAAAGAACAACAAAAAAAAAAAAAAAAAAAACAGGTGACTTTCAGTGGGGGGGGGGGCTTATTTATTTCTACTTTGTTTAAAAAATAATTTAAAAAAACAAATACACTTGATTTGGTATTTATGTTGATGCTGAGCATTAGAGGTCCTTTGTGTTATGACTATTAAAATAAATAAAAAGAAATCATAGAAAAAACTTTGCCTTAGGGTTCCTTTATTGTAGTAGCTTAACTTGTAGGACTGTCTGCATTTAGCCATGCCATTTTTTTAAACTTGCAGTAAAATGTGCATAGCTTCCCTGTCTCTGGAGAAAAACTTCCCCCCAACATGATGCTGCCACCATCGTGCTTGTCAGTTTTTGCTCTGTTCTCTCCATGGTTTATAGAAAACTTTTAACAAGACTTTTGTTGGATGTTTTTTTTTTCCTCATTGATAGCTTCTTTTAAGCTACTTGTGAATGTTAGAACTACAGACTCCAAAATTTATAGTTGTGCTGTTGATGACTAATTTTCTCAGCAGAACTGTGAATCTCTGGAGCTACTGTTGCTCCTTCAGAGTTACCTACCTTACCCAAGCCAGTTTAAAAAAAAATCCTTTCACTTGGCAATTCGTGTTTTTGTAATGATCTGTCACATAAAATCTTAATAAGAAATTGAAGATTTAAGCTGTAACGTGACAAAATCGGTAACAGTTAGAAAGGGGAGAACTGTTGCAGCAAATTGTAGTAGCTTGCTCACTTGTTTAGAGCCAGTGAAGAGAGACATAGGTCAAGGGGCATGTTTTCGAGTACCCTCCCTTCAGGCACAAAAAAGGGAACCTCTGAGTACGTTAGCATCTTTCATAACGAATCAAACAGCTTCATGCGCCCAGCTGCGGCTCTCAGACGCTTGTTGCTGCTGCTAAGAATGCCTTGTTTAATCATCGTGCTGCCCTCTGCGGGTCTTCTTCCAGCTTCCTCCTTCCTACATTACCAAGCCTCTTTTTTCCCTCTCCACCCACCTTCCTCTACATAACGATACACCCTTTAAGACCATTGCGTGCATTAAATTGCTTTTCATTCCCGCACTGGGCGGCAGCTCATTTCCCAAGAATGATTACTGTTTGGATGATTATTTGCAAAGGTTGAAATTGCGCGCTGCTGTTGCCAGCCTGAGATCAAGTTCCACTAGTTGGGGTGGGGGTGCTGGGGTGGGGTGGGGGGTGTTAGAGGGAAGATCAAGCCTATGCACAGCACCAATGCTGGATATCGCATGACCGATGCAGAGCTGCAGAGGAAGAGAGCGACACTGAGAGAGAGAAAGAGACAGAGAGAGAAAGAGAGAGAGAAAGAAAGAGAGAGAGCGAGAGAGAGAGAGCGAGAGAGAGAGAGAGAGAGAGAGAGAGAGA